>WELB01000381.1:52024-67715 GCA_009602725.1 Spirogloea muscicola
TCCCCCTGACGAAAGCCGGAGGCCGCAGCGAGAGCACGGCCAGCACGCAGATGCAAGGCGTGGGCCATGGACCGCTGGAGGGAGACGGACAAGCGCATACGATACACCTGAGCCCACGAGCCAGCGGCGTTGAAGTCAGCCGGCTCACCGCGCCTGCGGGACACAGCGCGCCGTGCAAGCCTGGCCAACAGGTCGAGCCAGTGGGATCCGAGGGCCCCATGCACGTCCACAGCCAGGGGGACGAACTCGTCGGCAGCCGGGTGGTCGGCGTGTTTGGCCGCCTTGCTGCGAGCGGCCTTTGCCGCAGCGTGGCCAGCCCGCGAGGCAGAAAGCCCCGGGTTGGAGCGGTCGACCACATCAGTGGTGACTACATCGGCAATGATGCGCCCGCCACCGCCCGTCGTGGACGCCACCAGGTCGACGCGGCGCGTGTGGAGTCCGTCGGCCCTCTGGAGGATGGGCATGACAGAAGTATTCTCCATCGCAACTGTGTATCCGGCCTCCTGAAAGATGCCGAACATACCGTCGCGGAGGAGGTCGTGAGCGGCTGTGCGCTCGCCGCCAGTGGCGCAGCGAAGGATATGCGCCGCTAGCTCCGCCGGGTCCGTCGACCGCTCCCCACACTCACACTGCAGCACGCCAAGCAGACAGGGCGGGGGAAGACCCCACGAGTGAGGAGCCTCACATCCGACAGACTAGCTGCCGGGAAAACAATCCCCCTGACGAAAGCCGGAGGCCGCAGCGAGAGCACGACAGCCCTCGCCCCCGTTGGAGAGCCACTTTCTCTCTTCCTTCCGTTCTCACAGAATGTCGATGCCCGCCGTAGTCGGGCGGGTAACTTAGGGCATTCTAGCGTCCCGAAGCCACCGTTGCCTGCTACAAAGTACGGCGATCGTTGAGTCTGCAGCGCTCCCAGGCACTCGCGATAAACCAGCGTGCTGGGCGTGCATTAGGCCAGGCTGATGGCTTCCGTGGTGGTGGTCTGGCTCCTCAGCTTAGCTTGGCAGATGTGTATGTGCTCACGCGAGGATATTCGTGCCCCCCTTGGCTAACTCATTACCCCGTCACCAGGACATTTGTAAGGCTAGAATTGGCCTCTTTTTCAATTTCGTGCTGCACCGCGCGCCTTCCCTCCCACAGCCGTTGCCTTACGTTGGAAGAGCTCTTCCTACCAAGGGTGGCGTGGGCTGAGCATCTCAGCTGCTGGCGGGCCGCATCCTCGACCCGGCCCCGAGCTGAGCCCTCGGCGGCGAGGAGAGTGCACTCTGTCCTCGCGCAAGCCCACGCCCTCCTGCCCAGCGAACGGCCATAAGTGCCTTGCGCCTTCGCTTCCGTCCGAGCGGCCCGACAGCAGAACGTGGTGGCGTCCTCCGGCCCTGTCGGACCTTGTTCGGGCTGGCCTCTCCAGCCACTGCCTTGCATCGGTAGAGCTGTTCTTTCCTTCTCGATCGCCAGCTTGTCCCGTCTGCTCTGCATGTGCACACCGACCTGTCCAATGGGTACCCGCTCATCCGCTCGACGACGCCGTGGCAACCAGTGGCCTCGTCCTCAAGAACCACCGGATCCAGTTTGCCCCGAGCATAGTGAAGGCAGCATCCGTCCTGGCAAATGCAGACTTGTAGATGGAGCATCTGATTCCACGACTAAGAGTTTGTGCAGCAGCTGACCAGGTGCCAGCATTTGACACGCTGCACTGTTGTTGCACCACAGGGCCAGTACGACAGATGTCGAAGTACTCAGGGGCGCCTGGATTGAGGCATGGCACAAACCATGGGTGTACATCGCACCAGGTTTCAGAGAACGCCAGTAGGCGTCTTCAGACGAGGCCAAGATGAGAGTATCCTCGCTGGAGTGCCTAAGTAGCCACCTGCAACCATTGCCCTTGCCTTCCGTGTTGGGGTGTTAGAAGCTGCACGGGACATCCGTTACCTTCAAACAACCTCTTGTACGACTTCAACATTTTAGCAGTGAAACGAGCACAGCAGGCTGCGACTTTCCCTGGTACATGACTCGTGGAGGCCCCCTTTCTCACTCAACAGCCATGCAGCCTCACCCTCCCTCTCCTACTTTTACAGACCTCCTAAATAAGCTAGACTCCTCTCCACGGTCCCTTCCCTTGCCCCTCCCTTCCTCTGCACTTCAGCCAACAAACACCCCTCCCTTTAGTGATGAATGTGCCAGACCTTCAGATGCTGCCCTGATCATGCTGAAGACGATCTTGTACAAATAGACCATCGCACTGATGTTTTCTTTCTACTGGCTACTAGGAGAATGGTGCACGCCTTGCACCTCACTGCGGAGCCCTTCTCAAACAGCCAGCCATGGATAAAACCGCAACTGCTGAAGCAGTTTGACGGCCTGCTTACATTGGCTCACTTACGTGCATCGTGGACAGCTTTGGGCTACAACTTAATATCCTCCACAGAAATATCTAGCTTATTAGTGGAGGCAGCGGCTTACGTCTTGGCAGTTGATCATGCTGAGCGCTACTTGTCAATGTAGGTGGATTCAATACAGAAGTCCGGCCCCAGAGGCGGATGGCGAAGATGCAAGACAGGCAATATGAAGCGCCTCGTAGCCACCCCGACAGTGGGATTGGAAGTACTGCATTTCCAGGCGTGTTGCACAACATAGAGCATGGCCTTGCACGAGCTGGAGAGGGTCAGGCACGAGGCGAAAGTAGGCACCATGCCCTTAGAGGTAAGAGGTAAGAGGTAAGAGGTAGTGTACATGCTGAATCAGGTACGGATATCACACAGCGGATTGGAGATTAAGCTCATGCCAGACAATTCCTCTCACACTCTCCAAGCACGCTCTGCCAACTTGTCCTCTCGCATGGTCATGCTTTGCTATCGCATAAGTCAGACTTGGACGGCTGCTTCTCCGTCTGTACGTCTTTGGCACAGAGCCTTCCTTCCAGGGTTATAGCAAAGCGTGTAGACCTGCACGACACGGTGATATAGCTGCATAATGAAGTGGAAGCTAAGGAGTTGTACGTAGTGTTGCTGTTGGTAGCAACAAAGAAGATGAGCAACTTTGGTGGACGATACTAAGATCTGAGGCTCTGGGGAGGTTCGTCCCAATCTAGACAGGTGGAGGAGCAAGCCCTGTGACCTTACCTAAGTAGATCCGAAGGCGAGCGGGATGCAAGGAGGTAGCACAAGGAGATAATGCGACTGAGAGAAAGAAGACAGTGAACGTGGTGTTTGCACCAGCAGGCAGCACAATAGTCGTTGCAATCTAGTGCGTCATACAGGTTGCAAACGGCTGTGTTGAAGGTGTTGCAAATCTAGGCCACCGGCTATGGGCTACAGCGAGGTGGAGGCCCTATAGTATGATGAGATTTATAATCCATTCGCCGTGGTCTCAAACCGTCGTAGTGTATTGCTGTGCTTAAGCAGCGGCAGATACTTTGAAAATTCCATCTAATGAATGTGATATTGGCACAACTATCAGGAGGTGCTTTGGAAGGACCTCATACCGAAGAGTCAAGTGTGCTCTACTTGGAAGCCATTCCCAGCCACGTCTGCGTCCAAGAGAGGCTGTGCAAGGAGAAGCGGGTGCCCAGTGCATGATTATTAGCAGGACAAGCGTGCTGTTGACAATGAAGCTTTCCAGACTGTATCGCTTGCCTGGGGTAACATTCCAGCAGGGCATCGTGTTTGTGTATATCGATGATGTGTGCTGTTGCTCAGGATGTCCTTGAAGTAAACGAACAAGAGAAGCAGATATCAATTAACTTCTATACAAAATGAATGGAAGTTGTCAGTATCGGCTGAGCTCTATGTCACGAAGTACAGATGGAGGCAAGAACTGTGGCTAAAGTAGCAGCACATTGTGCAGTGGTGTACAAGGCTGCTTAGATTAAAGTCTACTTGAAGTAGCTCACGAGGCCTTTGATAAGCTTGACAACGTGCAGTTGACACCAGTTTGTTCGATATTGACTTACAAAGCAATCTAGCCCTCATGTGTCGACCCGATCTCGCTTATGATCGCCTTCAAGCACTCAAAGCATGCACTCATGAGACTGAGCGAGTTGGGAAGAGAAGGTGGAAACGATTCCAACGTTGCCGACATGTGTCATATGGTGGCAGATTGTCATACTACAGGCAGTGCAGCGAGAGAAGCATCCAGGCTACCAGATGGTGAGCAAAAAGCCAAACCTCTGTGGAAATGACATCAAGGAGGTTTCAAGAAGTGAGCACAATGATAATCTGGATTGTCAGGTGTGGAGGATAAGGAACTCCCGCCTTATGGCCGTATCTTCTCTGTTGGTCAGCCTGCCATTTTGTGAGGCTCGTCCAGTACCACACAGACATAATGCAGCTCCGGAACCCATAAGAAGTCACATACAAAGCAGAGATGCTGGTGAACGCCAGGTGGGAGTGCTGGGAGATGTGCTCTCGTGACCATGCCATGAGAGCTCAGGGTGCCTCATGTAACACAGGAAGCTGCTTACGAGTGACAATGCACACACATGCTTGCCCAGCTGCACGGCACCTTGATCACCGCCACGCTTATGGTGCAGATGGATCAGTGCAGAGCCCCTCCTCCACGGTCAGCCTCTAGCCAGGTGTGCGACACCCCTCCCTCCATTCGTCTACAAATCCCCCCCCACCCCCCCCCAATCCCATCCCATTGATCTATCATTCTTTCTGATGCAGCCTCTATATCCTCCCTCCTTCCCCTCTCGCACAATCTCCATGTAGGCCTGCACCTTACTATGCTTTCAGTGCTGAAGCACCTCGCAATTGTCTTCGCCAGTACATGTGGAGCTGTGCCCCAACACATACATTGGTGCAACTCGCGCAGAGTTTCGGCCTGAGGCCAATAAAGAGATGCTGCCACCATTCTCTTAACCTGCTCATACCTCTATGGTGTATCCATTCGTTTTTTGGGCTGGCCCATCACAGCATAGCCCTCCACTGTTCATGGTGACCGTCAGCTTAAGCAGGCTGCCTAATGCTCCAAGCGTACCCAGAGCTTACGTGTGCAGTCTTGAGCTTGCAACATGGAGCCAATACCTAGGAAACCAATTCCAAGTTCGCCGAGGGGCCTGCTCCTCCTCGCGGCATGCGGTTGGGAGGACAGACCAGGCGGCCCAACGCAGGGCACACCTTGAGCACACGGCAAGGGCTGCAAGAGAAGAGGTTGCACTGCCGAAAATGGCGGCAGAAGCCCCTGGGGCACCTATACGGGAGAATGAACAGCTGCACGTTGCAAAGCAAGTCCGGCAGCTCCTCACCTCCTTCCCCACCCGCCCCGCCTCTTGGCGACATCGGCGCGAGCCTCATCACGATCCCGCTCTGCCTCCGTAATTTGTGCCATGGCCTGCGCGAGGGCCTGCTCAATGAGCTCCTTCTCCATCTCCACATTTTCCAGCCGCTCCAGCTGGCGGTTGAGGAAGTCCTCAGCCTGCCGCTGCGTGCTCATGGCTGCTTCGTGCTCCTCCTGTAGCAGGGTTCGCTCCTCGACCAATCGCTGCTCCGAGCTTCTGAGCGCCTGCTTGGTATTGCGCCCCTCCTCTTCTGCCACCTCTAGCTGGGCCCGCAGCACCTCTTCCCGCTGACTCGAAGCCTAGAGCCATCACTACCCATGCGCAGTCAGCAACAGGGCCAGCAGATAGATCTGGAGTTCTTCTAAAAGCTCGATCGCTGCACAGCTTGTCAACAAAGAGGCTGCTAGGTGGTGGGCACCCAGAAGAGAAGACTGGCGACAAGTAATTGGTGTTAGAGAACGTTTGACTGAGCTAGCAGATCTGCCTTGACTCCTGCAGCAAGGAATCACAACTTGCAGCTTCTTGGCTAACATCTTCGACGACGGATCATGAGGAGGGGCTCGTACCGCAAGCTCCTCCTCAAGAGCCTTCATGCGCTTCTCCAGCTGCGCAATCTGCTCTGTCAGGTAACTCCGCTCTTCCTGAAGAGCCACCTCCTTCCTCTTCCACCCATCAGACTCCTCTTGCAGCTCCTCTCTGAGGCTGGCCAGAGCTACCTCCAACCTCTGCTTCTCCTCCAAGAGAGTGACAGCCTGCCCTTCTGAACTCTGAGTTGCACAATAACAGTGTAGCAATGTCAGGTTTGCTTAGCATGTGGCTGCAATGCTTTCTAGAGGCAGTGAGGTACCAAGCACTACTTGACTAGCAGATCACTAGGTGAATGACAGCCAGCTAGAAGTGCTGCGCAAATGACCAGAAGTTCCAAGATACATCCGAAAAAGCACCGGCAGCATGAGTACGACGGCCCTCCATTGCAAAGGCCATATTGGTGGTGAGCAAGGTCAAGGGCGGACACAGAAGATGGACCTTCAAGCTCGTCTGTGCTCCCTGCAGATCTCTCCTGCAGTCCGCCAAGTCAGCAGCAAACTTGGAAGTTTTTGCAGACCACTGCGAACCCAGGCCAGACAGCTCTACCCTCAGACTCAGCAGCTCCTCGTCCGCCTTGCGGCATGCTACCGACAGGCTGGCCACCTTTCCCGCTGCTGACTGCACTTCACCCCTGCTACTTTCGAGCTCCCCCGTCAACTCTGCACATCGTGCTTGCGCCGCCTGAAGCAACCCACTCACTCCAATGCCATGTGTCAGATAAATAGTACGGCGGCTATTACAGCTTTTTACAGGAACGACCCAGAGCCTGCAAAGCCATGCAAGGACCACATGCTCCTACAGTAGGTGCCATCAGGGCTCAAGAACTTTTGGATTTCTGCAGCACATCATACAACATGCAGGCGTATCCTGCTGGGCATCGTACCTCGAGGGCCTTGCTGACATTCTCGTGGAGACTCTCAGCATCCTTTCGCAGTACCTGCTCTGCCTAAAGTGGTGCAAGAGTCCAGTAAGCGTAGCTGTCATAATAAGATTTCTTGAGCCTCTCTAGTACCCACCAATTCAGGCGGGCAACAGACTTGTCACATTGAGCCTGTCCTAGACATTTCTAGGCCTTGTGCAGCTTAACTTGCAATACATAACACCGGTTACTATAGAAGTCAGGAATGTAACGAGAGTATTTAATACAGACAGTATACTGACCATCGGCAGCCAAGAGGAAGCCTATCTGTAAGGACGTGGCATTCATGCCATGATCAAGGAGATGTTTGAAATGATTGAGATTTTATTATCCACCTTGGCGGTAAAGACACAGACCTATCCTTCGTACCTTGAGTTCTATTCGAAGGCTGGATATGCGAGCCTCCATGTTGGCGACCAAGACTCTGCCTGACCTTTGGGCTTCCTCAGCCCGTCGCTCTGCCAGCTGACAGTCGAGTCCGGCCAACTCCAGCTGAAATTGAGAGTGACATGCTCAAGCGCAGGTAAGGTGAGGCTCGCAGACATATTTGTGGAAGAGCAGTCCAAGTGTCAGTCACACACACTTGACATAATAAGGTTGCTCACATGTGTCGTCTTCTCTAACATGGCTAGCTCCAAGCTGACCAAGTCAGCCGCAAGCTTGCGCCGTTGCTCGTCTCTTTCTGAATTCTCTGCCTTGCCTTCTTGCGTGCACAGCTGGCTAGTCAGATGTGCATTCACTTCCTCCAGCTCCACCAGCTGCCAAAGTTGCGTACCTCAGCCGGCAAAGTGCATTCAGTGAGCCTGTCCAGACTGTGTGCAGGTGACCTGGTCAACATGCTAACACTTGAAGCTAGTAGAGGACTACCAAAGCTCAGCACCTAAAGACAGCACCAAAAGCTACTGCAAGAGCGGGAGTGCAAGACCAGTATTTTGTCAGATGTAATCGGTTGGAAAGTGTTTTGACCTGAGTACGAGTTAGTCGCACGGCTGCGCGTGCCTGATCAGCCTGTCGTTCCAGTGATCTGGCCTGTTCCTCTCTCCTGACCTGCTCAGATGTCAACTTCCCTTGCAGAGCTTCAAGCTCATCCTGCAGAAGCGCAAGCTCTAGATGAGAAGAGAAGTTTTCTGTAGCCAGCAAGTGATGCTAAGACAACCTTGGCATAGATACTAGGGCATGCGCTAGCACGTGGTGCACCTCAGACAATAAGACTTGTGGAGACGTACTGACTACTTAGCTGAGTTTCTCCATATGTGAGCTAAGATAAGCATGCATGTTAGATATCTTCGGCCAGGCAGTACCTGTCACCTCTCGGTTTTGGTTATAATGTGCACCTTGCATTGTGACTTGATCTGACTAACCTGCAGCCGCGCAGCCTCTCGAGCAAGTCCGGCCCTCTCTGCTTGAACACCATCGAGTTGTCTTAAATCGTTCTCAAACTCAAGAAGCTGCCGTTGCAAGGACATTAGCTCCCTCCTTGTGTACGCCAAGGAGCTGGCTACATCGTCGGCCCAGTCCACAACTGCTCCTATCCTGGCAGGATACCAGACAGGAAAAGGAGCTGGAAAACACTTCCTGTGTCCAGGTGTCTCAAGTGAACCGGGGTTTTCTGGCAACAACAGTTGAAAGGGATGTCCTTGGTGTCCTACAACTGTCCCTCAACAATATGACTTTGACACTGTCATGCTGACGATATCACAAGCTGCAGCTTTGTGCCACTCTTGTAAGAGAAGCGATAAATGCTCCCATGACTTTCTGATGATTTTGAAAGTAGGAAAACTTGCAGCATGCACTACCCTTGTCAGCAGCTGCTTGTGGGCCTTACTTCCACTGCATCTCCCTCTTGCTCCCAGCTGGGCCGCCAAGGTCAGAGTCACTCCACTTGAGCAGTTCGCTTTCCAGTACCTGCAATTTGTAAGTGCATAAACTTCTGTGAGCTAAGCCGCCAAAGAACTCATGATTGGACAGAGACTTGTGCACTGTCCAGAATCAGCGCTATTTTCAAGCATAATGAAAACACCAGAGTAGTCTCAGGAGTACCTTCTGAGCGGCTTAATGCTAGTCCTACTCAGAGGTGAAAAGTCTCAGAAGGGCAATTGAAGAGCCCAAGCATATAGCTACTGGTGTAATTATAACATTGTATTGTTGCCAACCCAGTCAAGCTTTACTTGATTCTGACACTGCAAGACTACAACCTATGATCACTGGACTTCTAACAGGTGTACTTGCAGCAGTCCGAAGGAGAGCAGACCTTCACAGCTTCCTTGTTGCTGACTGGTCCAGAGCCTGCAAGCCTTACAACCTTGAGGATCTCCACAGTAACATACTGCACAGCCTCCCAGACTTCTCGAAGAGCAAGCTCCTTCTCCCTCTCCCTTCGCTTGTTGTCATTACCTGCACCATCCTCTAGCCATATACCAGCAGCGCCGTTCATGGACCCACCATTGATCCCATGGCCTGAGTTTGTTGTTGGACTGTCAACCAGCAGCGTGGCAAGCTCTGCCTTGACCTTACTGCGCTTCTTGCGAAGGATGCCCACCTCCGCCTGCAAGGTTACAGGTGATGAACAAGTAAAGGACATCCCGTTACTTGCAGCCTTGCAACAGCATGATGCATCTCCAAAGGTTTTGGATGTCATATTGGATGTTTGCAGACAATCTTGCATCATACTTCGAATGATTCTCACTTGGGACGTGAAAATGAGTTCACCCACCTGCAGCTCAAGTTTTTCATCTTGAAGACTGACAATGTATTTGTGCTGCAGTGAAATACGGGCTTCAAGAGCTTCAAATTGAGCTTTCAACTGCTTTGCTTGCTCCAAGCTTCCAGCAGCAGTCTGAAAAAGGCCAGTGAATCACCTCTTTGAGGACAAGTGGTATGCCTCATTCGAAGGCACTTGAGATTCTTGTTGCGTTCAACAGGTTGAGTTGTGCGTGCAGGTAGTCCTATTTTAATCAGTTTTGTGTTGTATTGTTCAAGATGCAGCAACATGACAAAGAGACCAGGATGAATACCTGAAGCTGCTCCTCTTGAAGAGCTGAAAGCTGGCTCTCAGTCTGAAGCGAGCGTGCCAGCTGCAGTTGACTTGCACCAATGGCTTCCTTTAAGCTTCTTTCAAGTTTTGCAACGTGTTCCACTACAGCATCTCGTTCCTGGCAGATCGCATTTAGCTGCATCAAGAAACACAACGGGCCACTTCGATTATGAGTACTGCATTATTCTGCTGTAATATACTGCTTCATTTCAAGATGCTGCAAATGCTGGGGCAGGTACTTTGTCTGTGCACAGCAGTAACTCGTGGTAGTGTACCTTATATTCAATGTCACGTAGAGAGAAGAGCTGCTCTTCGACCCTGTCCAATTTATCAGCTAGCTTCCCTGTTGTGCTTGTTGCGTCATCAAGAGTCCTTTGGAGCTCTGATACTTTGCTTGCTGCCTGATCGCGTTCCTGGCTGACTTCTCTCACCTGTGAATGGCAAGAGTTCTGCTATCAAATCCTTGCAAGTGGCTTGTCTTCCTGCTACTGATGCGAAGGTCTGCTTGCCGTGCATACTTAGCCAGAGCTGAAAAGTCCAGCTACATGATGTATTGATGCTATTGTCAAACTATTGTTGGCTCCAATGATCTTTGCAAACAGACATTGAGATGCAGGCCCTACCAACCTCCATCACTTAACTTGCAAGCTCAATAGAAGTGTTACGGCGCTGAAGCCTTACCCTCTGCCTTGATGCTGCGAGGTCGTCCATGGCTTCAGCAAGCTTGCTATGCTGCTCCTCCACTTTCTTGTCCAACGTCGTCCTTTCAGTCTCTAATTTCCTCATAGAATCTCTCAATGTGCTTTTGGTGAGCTCCGCTGCCCCCAATAGTTCATTGTGCGATTGCTTGACAGCTTCTGCTCTAGCACTTCTCAACATGTCGTCTACATTGGCTGCAAACAGCCTCGCCTCTTCTTCCTTTTCCTGGAGTGTTCTCACTAATTGTGCCTTCTCTGCAAGAACTCTGAGCACATTCTTCTGAGCATTATTTACCTGCACCACGTGTCGGTCAACGATCACCTTGTCAATACCATGCCATACTTCAACAACTGCTTGAAGCATCAGTTGTGGGAGCATGCTGTCCTGCATTTGATTCACTCAGGTGCCTCAAGGGTTGTTATGAATCGATTACCTTGTGTGTACATGCTATGCTGCACAGGCATGATACCAGCATGACTTGCATCAGTTGAGACGCCACAAGTACCTGAGCTTCGAGCTCATCCACTCTCCTGACAGAGGTGTGCTCTGCTTGCGAGCGCAGCTCACGCTCATTGTCAAGCATCTGGTGGAAGTGATAACGCAGCTCTGCCATTTCTTGAGCTGCATCTTCCGCATCCTCCACAGCCCTTGCCCTTTCCATGTCCAATTGCTTCTGCCAAAGTGAGTGCTAACTGAAAACACGAACCTCAAGAAATCCTTTCTTTCTGCTGATCAGCAGTCTGAGACAATATGATCATGCCTTGGCCAAGCAACAAACCAAGCATCTTGCCAGTCAAGCTGGTCATGTGCACCTGCAGATCTGTCATCTTGACTTCAAGCTCCTGAAGCATTTGCTTATGCTGCAGCAAGCTCAGTTCTGCCTCAGATGCCCATGCCTGAGCAACCTTGAATTCCTCCTCAAGCCGCTTCTGGTCGGCTACTAAGCCAGCAGGTGCCACAATGGAAGCCTCTCCAAGATCTAGCAGGTGTTGCACCAGTCCTCCCTGCATGACAAGACCTCAGTGTCAAAAGCAACCTGCTGTAGCCTGAATAGAGCACAGACCAAGTCCCCACTGTGCTTGGCAGAACTTGCTAGCTGGAAAGAAGGACATGTGCATTCATTGAGTCCTAGATTGACGTTTTCGGGGCTCTTCCGAGTCAGTGAAAATGTATGCTGAGCCCTTTTGACATTCTGACCTGCGACGGAGAGAATGGTGATCCAGGTGGAGGAACCCGGATCTTCTGAACATTAGCAGCCGCAGGGGAGCCATTGTGAGGAGTGTCATCAAACAGCTCCTCGCCTTCACTGCATTCCAATTGACAATTGACCATTGTTAGATATAGGTGCAGCACCTCACAAACAGCAGATTGTGCTGGCTTTCAGTATACCATTTGCCTGGTTGCAGGAGTGTTAAGTGTGTATCAGCTCACAGCTCTTTGTCTGATACAACACATGCCATAGGTTGCAACCAGCTGAAGGAACACTCTTCTGCCTCTGGCTCTTCAGAGTCTCGGAAGTGCCACTGATTTTCGCACACCTCTCAGAGCCATCCTCGTCCCACACTATCACGCTCTGTGCAGCTTCGGAGACTCTGAAGAGCTGAGCTTCCAGCTCCCGGATGCGAGACTTCAGCCTGTGCATCTCCTCCGGGCTCGTGAGCGCACCACCTGGGCCCTCTGTCAACTGGCGGTGCGCTTCAAAGCGGAGTGCCTCCGACTTGGCCAGCTCGGCCCTCAATCGGGCCACCTCAATCTGGCAACAGGTCCACGTCAGAGCTCAAATGATGAGAAGGCCACACCCTCGCACTGCTAGCCTCCCACGATCCAAAGAGGACAGGACCTCCTCTCTACTCAAAGATGCAGGTGACTTCAACGCGGCTCGACGCAGGGAGCTCAGAGGAGCTCTGCCCTCCCAGATGAGTGCGTCTCCTTCTAGTGGATACTTAGGGGCACCTGCGAAGTGCTGACCAGCACGGCATGATGGATCTGGTGACCAGGTCGAGTAGCCATGCATCCGCTTGCACAGCCACCCACAGCTCCTTCAAGGCTGGGGGCCGCCGAGCTCCCGAGGCTCACCAGCAGCGGCTCGAGGGTCTCCCCGTCGAGGTCGACCAGGCGGCGCTCCAGGCTCTCCACCTTGCGCAGCGCCTCGTGGAGGCTCAGCCCCGCGCCCCGCGCCTTGAGCTGCTCCTGGACGAGCATCTCCTCCAGCGAGTCCCGCTCCTCGGACAATGCCTCCATTGGTCACGACAACACTCGTCGTGCTGAGCTCCGCGCTCCGGCGACGGCGGCGACCTTCCGCCCTCAGAGGACGGCCGAAGGCCCCGCGGCCTGGCGCGCGGCCGCCCCAGGGCGCAGGCCGGCATCGAGCTGCGCCGCAGTGGCCGCCGCAAAGACGAGCGCGGCCGCTGGCATGCCAACCGGAGCGCCGCTGCCCGGGCAGAAACAGCGCCGCCACGGAGGATTAGCGGCAATGGCGGATGGCGGACCGGGCCAGTCGCCGTCGGAGATTTGACGGGGCCCCGGCGGCAACGGCACCCCGCCCCCCCGGAGCAAACTTCCTCGTTCGGGCACCGCTCCCGCCTTGCGGTAAGTGCCAGTGCGGAGGATGTTGCCTTCGACAACCACGGGAAGCGCGTAGCCCGTGTGGCGGCCCCTCTTCACGTTTACATTTACAATTTGTAAGGCTAGAATTGGCCTCCTTTCAATTTCATGCGCACCGCGCGCTTTCCCTTCACAAGAAGAAGTGCTCGCCCACAGAAAGAGAGTGCTCGCCCATGGAGAGGAGAGATAGAGAGAAGTGGCTCTTCCAATGGAGCCGTGCTATGGCCGCTGGGTCTCGGCGGAAGAATCTCGTCAGTAGATGCAAGTCTGAGTAGCTAGCAGGCGGAAAGACGTCGCCCTGACGGAAGCCGGATGCCGCCGCCAGAGCGCGGCCTGCGCGCAAGTGGACCGCGAAAGCTAGGGACCGCTGCAAAGAGACGGCCAGGCGCATCCGGAAAAGTTGGGCGAGGGACCCGGCGACATGGAAGCCAGGCTGCTCGCCCTGCTGCCCGTGGCGGCGGGCCGCTGCTCGATGCGCAAGGCGGTGAAGTAGGTCAAGCCATTTGGCGCCAAAGGCGCCGTGTACGTCGACGGCGAGTGGGACAAACTCGTCGCCTACCGGGTGATCCGAGTACTTGCGCTCCTTTGCGTCGGCCGCTTGGCGGGCGGCGTAGCCCGCCTCCTCTGCCGAGCGTGTAACGCTCCTGGAATCGAAGGAGTCCGTTGTGACGACGTCGGCAATGAGCCGAGGGCCCCTGCCGAGCGCGCTAGCGACGAGATCGGCGCGCCGGGTGTGGAGGCGGCCGTCCGCCCCAGCAGTCAGAGGCATGATGCTGGAGTTCTCCAGCGCCACAGTGTAACCGGCTTCGACAAATATGCCGAACATCGCGTTCCGGAGCAGGTCGTGTGTGCCGGTCCGCAGGTTATTGCCAAGGAGCTAAGGCAGTACTTTCCCACCCTCCTCCCTCACTTCCGATGCATGTATGGCTCGCCATCTGCATTGTTGTGGGGGGCAGGGAGTTCTTTGGCTGTTTTGCAGTCAAAGACGGGGACACGGCAAG
The DNA here is from genome assembly GCA_009602725.1 of Spirogloea muscicola. Taxonomy (NCBI): domain Eukaryota; kingdom Viridiplantae; phylum Streptophyta; class Zygnematophyceae; order Spirogloeales; family Spirogloeaceae; genus Spirogloea; species Spirogloea muscicola. The sequence continues at coordinate 66,148 of WELB01000381.1, forward strand.
GTGATCCAATGGGAGGTTTTCTCTTCGCTCTGGTGCATCACCGTGCTTTGCGCAACACGGCGAGCGCTCACCCTGGCGTTCTCCTCCCGAGTTAGCGGATGATACCACGCTCCTCGGCCCCCCAATGGAGGTGCTGCAAGCTTTCGGCACGCTTCAGCACCAGCTCCAGCTTATTGGGCTTGGGGTCAATCTGGCTAAGTGCTCCGCCTGGTCCCCTATTGGCATCCCTCTTTCCTTCTTCTCCTCGTTGCCTACATCTTGTCAGACTCCAGAGGGCGGCTTGAGGATTTTGGGAGTGCCACTAGGGGACCCGTCTTTCTCGGAGGGTGCTGTCCTTGCGCGTCTCCAAGGATACATGCACGTCCTGCCAGAGCTCCCACGCCTTGGGGACTCTCAGTTGGCAGTGGCCATTTTGACCAGGAGTGTGGCACAGCGGCCGTGTTACCTCCTGCGTACGGTCCCACCGTCGGTCAGCTTGGATGCTATCTATGCATCCATTGATGTCAAGCTTCAGCAATGCCTTGCTGATCTGATTGCTCACCCACTCCTAGAGCAGTCTCCAGCAGCAGTGGTGCAATGTACGCTGCCCATACGTCACGGTGGGCTTGGTTGTCGCCCCTTGGTCCGCTTATGCAGACCAGCGTACCTTGGCTGCTGGGCTTAGGTGGCCTCGTCCATATCTGGACGATTCCTCCTTGAGCAACAACGTGTGTTGGCGCCTCACATCAGTAACGTGGTTCAGGGGAGTCTGCCTTTCCAAGTGACTCTCAAAGCATGCCAACAGGACCTCTTTGCCGCATACCCGCCTCTGGTGAATGAGCCTGTTAGCTTTGCTGCCTGTGCTGACGTTTCTGATGTTAAGGCTCAATCGCGGTTTTCCCGTGCTGCAGACGAGCAACCACTGGAGCATCTCCGGAGTCTCCTCCAAGGGGATGCTCGAGGCCAGGCTCGGCTCCTATCTGTATCGTCTCTGGGAGCGTCTGAGTGGCTCCGCGCTTTGCCTTTGCATGCGGGCTTGCGGATGGAAAATGCTTTGTTTTGCGATGCTATGCGCCGCCGTCTTGGCTTACCATCCCTGTGCTTGGCAGGGGTGACCCAATGTGAATGTGGGCTTATGATGCAGTGCTCATGGGTGACCACATGCTCAGGTGTGCCAAAGGCAGTGAGCGCACGGGCTCCCACAACCTCCTACGGGATGCCATGTATGGCGTCGTCAAGGAGGCGGGATATCAAGTGGCGTTGGAGAGCACCGGGGTGATGCCCGTCCAGCTCCGCAACGGGGTCCCTCGGACGCGGCGTGTCGATCTGGTCGGCGTCCCCCTGGGAGGTGGCAAACGGCTTCTCATGGACGTCGTCCTAACCGACAGCTTCCGGACGAAGGGCCCCGTGACTTCTGAGACCGGCTATGCCGTGAAGGTGGCCGAACAGAAGAAGTTGCACAAGTACAAGGACCACCCGGCGGGTGATACCTTTTACCCCCTGGCCATGGACATCCATGGGTGTTACGGGGGTCGGTGGTGCTCGTTACTTTCGCTGCTGGCATCTCAAGCTGACCAGCGGCGCCGGGA
>WELB01000382.1:0-67497 GCA_009602725.1 Spirogloea muscicola
TGGCTGAACGGTTAAAGCACCCAACTCATAATTGGAGACCTCGCAGGTTCAACTCCTGCTGGATGCACTGCAACAACTTAACCGAACATAAAATATAGAAATAGTGGTCTTTTTAAATATTCGAAGCATCACAAAAAAAAGTAATTTTCAATTATCTTAAATAGAAAAAAACAAAAACGAAAGTTCATTGTCCCCCTCACAGTTCAGAAAAAACCGATAGACAAGTTTTAGACAGACGAATTTTGTCAACCACCAATTCTAACATGAATTTGATAAAGGAAATTGTTAACAACCAAAAGTTTTTAACTTTTTTTTTCAAGTTTCGCAATCTTTATTACTACTATTTTAATCTTTCCTTTAAATTTTTTGGGAACTCGTCCTAAACACGCAATGCACTAAACTTAACTCAAAATACCCAATAACCTTCTTTAACCGTAATTAAGAGATGTAATATTTTAAAAAATACTTTTTAAACCTATTAAAAACTTGTAATGTAAATTTATTGCATGATAATCTAAAAGAGAAATAAGTTAATCCTTAACAAAACTTAATCTTTAACAAACTTTGTCATTTAATAGTTAATTAATCACTGTCTATTTAAAAATTTGTATCAATCTTAAATTGTACAATAAAAAAGAAAAACAAAAAATCTTACAACCAATTGCTTAAAAAATGAAATATTTGTATACGGTAAAACAATATATCAAAAAGTTTGACATAAAAAATGATAGATCAAATTAAATCCCCTGTTCTTACAGAAAAAAGTATTCGTCTACTAGAAAAAAATCAATATACTTTTGATGTTGACCCAAAAACCACCAAAACAGAAGCAAAACATTGGATCGAAGCCTTTTTCAAAGTAAAAGTTATAGGAATAAATAGCCATAAACCTCCTAAAAAAACTAAACGGATGGGAATAGCTATAGGACATCCTGTTCGTTACAAACGTATAATTGTAACATTAAAAACTAATGACTCTATTCCACTTTTTTAATTTTTTTTATTTATTGAATTATACTACTTTATTATGGCAATTCGTTCATACAAAGCTTATACACCAGGTACACGAAACAGGTCAGTCTCAAAATTTGAAGACATTACTCCATCTAAACCTCAAAGAACCTTAACTTTTGGACAACATCGCAAAAAAGGACGTAATAATCGAGGAATAATCACTAGTCGTCATCGAGGAGGTGGACATAAACATCTTTATCGACGCATAGATTTTAGAAGAGATAAGCCAGACACTATAGGAAAAATTATAACTATTGAGTATGATCCAAATCGAAATGCACGCATTTGTTTAATTCATTACGAGGATGGTGAAAAAAGATATATATTATCTCCTCGTGGCATTAATATTGGAGATGAAGTACTTTCTAGTCCAGAAGCACCTATCTTAGTAGGAAACACTTTACCTTTAACTAATATGCCTCTAGGGACAACTATTCACAATGTAGAATTACAACCTGGTCGAGGTGGTCAATTAGCTCGAGCAGCAGGTGCTATTGCTCAATTGATTGCAAAAGAAGGAAGATTAGCAACTTTGAGATTACCTTCTGGTGAAGTACGTTTAGTCTCTCAAGAATGCTTAGCAACAATTGGTCAAGTAGGAAACGTAGACGCAAACAATCGAAGTATGGGCAAAGCAGGATCTAAGAGATGGTTAGGTAGACGTCCTAAAGTTAGAGGTGTAGTAATGAATCCAGTAGATCACCCGCATGGAGGTGGAGAAGGAAGAGCTCCTATTGGTCGTAAAAGGCCTTTAACTCCTTGGGGACGCCCTACATTAGGACAAAGAACTCGATCTCGTCACAAATATAGTGAAACTCTAATTCTTCGTAGACGTAAATATGCATAGATACAGCATTTGTAAAAATTTTACACAACATTAACAAAAAAATGTATGCAAAGGATAGTTAGTAATGACACGTTCACTTAAAAAAGGCCCTTTTGTAGCAGATCATTTGCTAAAAAAAATAGAGAACCTTAACGCTCAAGCAGAAAAAAAAGTAATTGTTACCTGGTCCCGAGGATCTACTATTGTACCTATAATGATTGGTCATACTATTGCTGTTCACAATGGACGCGAACACTTACCAATTTTTATCACCGATCGAATGGTAGGTCATAAGTTAGGTGAATTTGCTCCTACTCGAACTTTTCGAGGACACGCTAAAAGTGATAAAAAATCTCGTCGTTAGCAAGAAAATACCATATGATAAAAACAGATATTTTAAATTTAGAAGCTAAAGCTTTAGGAAAACGTATTCGCATATCACCTCATAAAGCTAGAAGAGTTGTTGATCAAATTCGTGGTCGATCTTATGAACAAGCCCTTATGTTATTAGAGTTCATGCCGTATCGGGCTTGTTCTCCTATTTTACAAGTCCTTTCTTCAGCTGCAGCCAATGCTAATCACAATCTAGGGCTTAGTAAAACTAATTTATACATTAGTGAAGCAATAGTTGATCAAGCACCTGCTTTAAAAAGATTTCGTCCTAGAGCTCAAGGACGCGGCTATCCAATACGTAAACATAGTTGCTATATAACAATAATAGTTAAAGAGAAATCTCAAATTTAATTCAACAAAAACTATTATTGGAGGTGTTTAATATTAAAAAACAATCGAATTTTAGAATATAAAATAACTTATGGGACAAAAAATCCATCCACTTGGTTTTCGTCTTGGCATAAATCAAGAGCACCGTTCTAATTGGTTTGCACAACCAAATCGATATTCAGGGTTGCTTCAAGAAGATACAAGAATACGAAATTGCATTGAAAAATATATACGTAAAAATATTCGAAGTTCTTCTAATTATGGAGGGATTGCCCGGGTTGAAATTCAAAGAAAAACAGACCTTATACAAATTGAAATTCATACAGGATTTCCTGCTTTACTAGTAGAAAATCGAGGTCGTGGTATCGAACAATTAAGACATGATGTTCAAAACACGCTTAATCCTGGCAATAAAAAACTGCGCATGACTTTGACTGAAGTTGCCAAACCATACACTGAACCTAATATTCTGGCCGAATACATTGCTCTGCAATTAGAAAGTCGAGTTGCTTTTAGACGAACAATGAAAAAAGCTATTCAACTTGCTAAACAAGGGAACGTAAAAGGCATTAAAATTCAAATTGCAGGAAGACTTAATGGAGCAGAAATTGCTCGTGTAGAATGGGCTCGAGAAGGCAGAGTTCCATTACAAACTTTGCGAGCACGAATTGATTATTGTCATTATCCAGCTCAGACTATTTATGGAGTATTAGGAATTAAAGTTTGGATATTTCAAGAAGACTAACTTTTGAGAGTTAAACAACAATAAAGAAAATAGATGAAAATCAATGTTTCTTTACAGAAACAAAATAAACAATTCAATCTTTAATATATACACAAACATAAATTCATTATTTTATAGAATATCTTCTTATTCTTTCACATAATCATTATTTAAACAAATGGTATACTGTTATGCTTAGTCCTAGAAGAACAAAATTTCGTAAACACCACAGAGGAAGAATGAAAGGTATATCCACTCGAGGAAATCGAATCTGTTTTGGAAAATTTGCTCTTCAAGCACTTGAACCATCATGAATTACTTCTAGACAAATTGAAGCAGGACGTCGTGCTATGACACGATACGCAAGACGTGGTCCATTGCAGCAAGGCCGACCCTAAACCCGTCATTCCCTAAGGCCGTCAATCCCTTGTACTCCTCTTTGTATTGTGCTTCATCGATCTCCTTCAATGATGTGAGGATGCAGATGTCACTAATGCTTGCAGCAATATTTTACTGGTCCAGAGATTACTGACACTTGTCACGTGGTGTATAAGCAGGTAGCAAGAAAGTCCATATTGGCCAAAGAAACAATATGCATGGGCACGTGCTGGTTACAAAGGCGTGTTCCATGACCAGCAAAACAAATCCTTGACATTATGAGTCGTTGTTGCCACGACTCACAATGTCACGATGGACATGATAGAGGTCCACAGATCTATTAGGCGAAGCATGAGAGTAATTGGTGAGCAGCCAAGGCGAGTCGAACAACTCTAAGCAACAGGTGGTGTAAGTCGTAGTAAGCGGAATTGTACATCCTAAGAACTTGTGACGAAAGTCTAGGCCGATCTCGCAAATGGCTGGGCAGGTAGAGAGTATGTCAACAAGAGAAGCAGTGATATCACGTTCGGGCCAGCTCTGAATATGCAATGCCTGCAACTGTGAACAAGCACTGACCAAGTGGCGGGCGTGCACGTGCGGACAGGAGAGACTCCTGAGAGAGTCAAGCTTGACGCTGCTCCACGCTTTCAAAAGGTGAGGAGCATCTCTGGAAGCCGAAGGCGGATCTGGAGCCGAAGGGGGATCACCTGTATTTGTCTTTGAATGTGCATTTGAACCTGCATCTGCATCTGTACCTGTGTCTGGACCAGGTCTAGCAAATTCAAGCTGAAGCCCTACCAGGCAGCTAAGATTGCTGAGCATCTTTGCCAACATCTCGCTATCCATGAGGGAGGGACACTTAAGATCAAAGCAAGAGATGCTCAAGGACGTCAGACTTGGGCACCAATGTCCGAAGGACAGGAATTGAAGCTCCCCCACGTGCTCTGCACTCGGGAGGATCGAGCATTTTACGGAGCGCAAGAGTGGCAGCTTGTAGTGGTCAGGAACATCGCCCGCAACGAAGCTGACTTCATCTAGCTGGAGTGCCTGCAGACTTGGGGTGCACAGCAAGAGGAACCCCAGCAGGTGTGGCCACTTGATGGTCCAGCGCCTCAAGGTGAGCGTAGTGAGAAGTCTGATCTGGCCGCTGGGATTGGGTGACAAGTCCAAGACTTGGCCTCCTGGGTTGTTACCATGCTTTGGACATTCCAGGCAGAGATCGCGCAAACGCAAGAGGTGACTGTGGCAAGAGGTGATGAAGGCGCCTAACACATCTGCCTCTCCGATGTCCAGGGACAAAGATACTACCTCCAGGTGTGCCAGACCAGGCTGCTCTCGCAGCTCGCCACTCAAGTGGTTGACCCAGAATTGGTCACTGAGCATCCTGGTGAGGAAGGGGCGCGCTGCCAATACCTTCAGCGGCAACTCTGGGGACAGCCCTGAGCACCTGAACAACCGTACACTCTGAAGCTGGCAGCACTGGGCTGCAATCCGCAAGACCCCAGAGGTCGTGACGGTGGTGATGTCTGCCAGCACGAGCACTTGAAGCTGCTGTGAATGGTCGGCCACGTGACGCAAGCCCTCGTCTGACATCGAGGTCACACCACTCTCATTGAAATCGTCCAGCATAGAGAGATGCAGACACCGCAACTGGCGGCAGAGTGAGGCGATGTTGCGCATGTCCTCGTCTGCCAGCACGTGGTGGTGCAACGTCAGGAGGCCGAAGGTCAGGGCGCTTCTGCGAACACCCTTCTGCAGCCATAGGAGCTGCAGTCTCTTCGTGTTTGCAAGCTTGCGGTGCAGATGTACAAGAGATGACGGGCGCAGTCAGCAGAGCGGCGCACAGGGCTGGCGCTGTCGCTCACCTCCCACACCCACCGCGCGCAGGGTCAGGCTCTCAAGCGCCGTGAGCCGAGTGATGGAGCGGACGGCCAAGCGTCCGGGGCTCCGCAGGGTCAGCCGCCGGAGGCGCGTCTTGTGCTTCAGGGCAGCGATCTCTGCCGCGCCTCCGCTCGAGTCCCCGTCTAGGATTATGTGGAGCTCGGTGAGGCGCGTGAAGGCCGCCAGGAAGGCCGGGCCCTCGCCCCGCGGGCGGTTGGCGAGGCCGAGGCGCTCGAGCGCGGGCGCGGCGGCCGCCGGCGGGGGCCCGGGCGGCACCGGCGGCTAGCAGGCGGCGCCGCTGCCGACGGCGGCGGGGCGGGCGACCGTTGCGCGCCGCATCACGCACTCCAGCAGCTCGTCCGACAGGAGCTCGAACCCGTCCGCCGCGGCGGGCATTTCGGCGGCGGCGGCGGCGGCGGCGGCGGCGGCGGCGGCTGAGACTTCGTGGCCAGTGTATTGAAGTGTGTATCTGATGATGGAGGGCCTGAGTGGCCAAGTACGATTGCAAGGGGACTGCTCCGCGGCGCCTTGCATGGAGCTTGCATAGTGATGCCTTCCAGTACTGTCTTCTCCGTGCCGCCCTCCCTCCACGGTGTGCGGGGGTAGTCCCAAGGCCCGCCCCGCGAGGGGCGGGTCGCCCCAGGGAAGAGAAGTGGCTCTCCTAACAGGGAAGTACGAAGAACAACAAGCACAGAAGCGAAGCAGCTACGAAGCACTCAGTTAGCCCTGCTAAGCAGCCTCAGGTCAGAGAGACTGGGTTCCTGGAAGCGGGTCCCCTGGCCAGAGCCAGGACAAGCNCTTCGCCGAGGCGCCGGCGTGGCGCGCCTTGGCAGCCGTCAGCCGCCGCTGGCGCGCCGTCGTGCGCGGCGCCCGCCGCGGCCTGGCGCTGGAGGCGCGGCACCGCGCCGGAGGGCCGCCGCCGCTCGGGCCCCCGCCGGCGGCCGCCGCGCCCGCGCTCGAGCGCGTCGGCCTCGCCAACCGCCCGGGGGGCGAGGACCCGGGCTTCCTGGCGGCCTTCCCGGGCCTCACCGAGCTCCACATGATCCTAGACGGGGACTCGAGCGGAGGCGCGGCAGGTCTCGCTGCCCTCCAGCACACGCTGCGCCTCCGGTGCCTGACCCTGCAGAAGTCCCGATGCCCGGGCCTTGGCGGCAGACTCTCGCGGCTCACGGCGCTCGAGAGGCTGGCCCTGCGCAGCATGATGGTGAGAGGTGAGCGACAGCGCCAGCCCCCTGCGCCGCTCTGCGGACTGCGCGGCCGTCATCTCATGTGCACTTGCACCGCATGAAAAAACTGCGGCTGGGATGGCTGCAGAAGGGCAGTGCCTGGTGTTTGCAGAAGCGCCCTGACCTTCGGCCTCCTGACGATGCACCACCACGTGCTGGCAGATGAGGAGATGCGCAACATCCCGACACTCTGCCGCCCTTTGACGCGTCTGGAGCTCCCCAATTTGGACAGAAGTGGTGAGACCTGGATAACAAACGAGGGCTTGCATCCCGTGGCGGCAAACTCACAGCAGCTTCGGGTGCTCGAGCACACCGTCACGGCCGCTGGGGTCTTGCAGATGGCAGCCGATTGCGCCAGCTTCAGAGCATACGGTTGTTCAGGTGCTCAGGGCTGTTCCCACAGGTCTGCTACTGTATCTATTGGCAGAGCGCCCCTTCCTCACCAGGCTGGTCAGTGACCAATTCTGGGTGGACCACTTGTGTGATAAGTTGCAAGAGCTGCCTGATCTGGCACAGCTGGAGGTAGTCCCTTCGCTCCTGGATTCTGGAGAGGCAGATGTGTTAGGTGCCTTCGTCACCTCTTGCCCGCGTTTGCATGATCCCTCTTGGAAGGTCCACGGGATCCTAGGAGTTGGAATGGAGGGCAAGACTTGGACTCCTTGTCTCTCAATCGCAGCGGCCAGATGAAACTACTCACTACGCTCACCTTGAGGAACTGGACCATCGACTGGCCACATCTGCTAGAGTTCCTCTTGTTGTGCACCCCAAGTCTCCAGGCACTCCAGCTATACGATGTCAGGTTCAAGAAGGACGCTGTTCCTCAGCACCACCAGCTGCCCCTCTTGCGCTCCCTGGAATGCTCGCTCCTCCCAAGTGAAGAGCACATGGCGGAGCGGCAGTTCCTGTCCTTTGAACAATGGTGCCCAAGGCTCACGTCCTTGAGCATCCTTCGCCTCACATCTGAGTCGCTCTCTTTTATCAACAAGATGGTGGTGGAGATGCTCAGCAATCTTGGCTGCCTAATTGGTCTTGAGCTCGAAATTCCTGCAAATGATACTGACACATACAGATGATTGACCTTTGGCTTCAGATTCTGGAGTTGCCCCTGACCTTTTGGATGCGTGGAGCAGCCTTAAGCTTGTCTCTGTCAGGAGTCTCTCCTGCGAACACATGCAACGGCCACAGTGTTGCCATCAGAAGATAAGAGCAACCTCGCGCTACATGCACGAGCAGTGTTCTCCATTTTCTACGACTGCTCACAGAAAGAGTCACCAGCAGGTGCCCATCTGGGTCAGCAGCCTCATACTCCTCATGGATCTACAGTTTATGTCCACAAACTCCCAGTCTCAACAGATCATCAGATGGAAAGAGTGGCTAAGTTTCTGGAAGAGAACCCAAGGCTGTCTTGGATATCAGTCAAAGTGACTGTGATGAACATCTTGCATCAAAGTGTTAACCTGTTAAATAATGTCCTTCATGATGTCTACGCGGGGGCCCGCGCCGGGCCAGTGCACTGCGGTGAGCACGGTTTTTGGCAATGATGCGCTAGAACAAACCGTTTGCAGCCGTAGCCCAGCCGACGCATTGATGACCACCCCCACAGAAGGATAGTCTTGGGTGATCTCTCCGCTGCCGACAATCGCAACGGTTGCTGCTGTGTGATTGTCGGGCAAAGGTGCTGAAGGCACGCTGCTGCTGCAGGCATGTAACGTGATGCTGAGGTACAACAAAGGTAAAATCTGACCGATTATATATACCATTTTATTTATCCTCGTGTTGACCAGTTTAGTGCAACAACTCTACCAAAATGTCAACGGGCAATATCTGAGCCAACCGAGCCGGATTCGCATGGTTCAAGCATTTGCGGTTTACGTCCCAGCAAGTGGTGTAATAGCTGCGCTGCAGCAATAAGGCGGCGGGCTGCGGCTTGATAGGCCACCGCGTCATCCTATACCGGGTTGGTTGTGAATTAGTCCAAGATGGGGAGTGACGCAATGGTTACGCAGAAAGTGAACTCTGCGGCGCTGCTTGGCAAGCATCTGCAAGCAGATGAGCCTGATTCGGTCTTCCAAATGTTCCAGGAGGCCGTGGAGCGGATCATGCACAGCGAGGTTGACGCGCTGTGCGGTATTGGTTTTGGTGAACGCAGCGATGCGCGTGTCAATCAGCTCAGCGGCTACCGTGAGCGCGACTGGGACACCCGTGTCGGCACAGTGGCCTTGCGGTTACCTAAACTGCGCCACGGGAGCTATTTCCCGGGTTTTGTGTTGGCATCTCGCAAGCGCGCCGAGCGGGCACTGTGCGAAGTGGTGGTGGAATGCTACGTGCGGGGCGTGTCGACGCGTCGTGTGGACGGCCTGGTGCAGACTTTGGGCTTGGAAGGCATGTCGAAGTCGCAAGTTTCACGGCTTGCTCACGGCTTGCCGCAGAGCTCGATGCGACTGTGGAAAGCTATCGCAATCGACCACTGGACCCAGGGCCGTATACTTATGTGTGGGTTGACGTGCTGGTGCACAAATGTCGCGAAGGCGGGCGTATTGTTAAAGTCGCCACCGTTATAGCGACAGGTGTCAATCAGCAAGGTACGCGAGAAATTCTCGGTGTTGATGTCTTTACCCACGAAGACGGTGCCGCCTGGGTAGCGTTCTTACGCAACTTGGTGGCTCGCGGCCTGCATGGCGTCAGAATCGTCACCTTCGACTGCCACTCAGGGCTCAGGCATGCGATTGCCACGGTGCTGCCCGGCTCTAGCTGGCAGCGCTGTCGCACGCATTTCATGCGTCACCTGCTGGGTAGGGTACCCAATCCAGCGCAACAGATGGTGGCCGATCAGGCCGCACCCGCGCCGGCGGCCAAGCCAGCAGCGGTAGCGCTGCCGAAAGGGCCGAGCGGCGGATCAGCTACTGCCTAAGCAGCGCGGCCATCGAGCGCTGCTCACCGGCCGTACGGTGATTTATGGCGGCAGTTTCGACCCGCCGCACAAGAGTTATCAACTCACCTGCTTGTACTTGCGCACGGCCTTGGATGCCGCGGCGGTGTGGCTGGTGCCAGCTTGGCGGCACCCCTTCAGCAAGGTGCTCACGGCCTTTCAACACCGCCTGGCCATGTGTGAACACTTGGTGGCGCCCTTGCGGCCGACGGTGACCGTGTCCGCCATCGAGCGCGGGTTGGCCGGCCCTGGGCACAGCTACAACTTCATTGTGGCCCTGCAACAGCAGTATCCCGCGCGCCTGTTTGCGCTCTCCGTGGGCGCCGACATTGTAGCGACCACGGCCAACTGGCACCGCTGGGCAAATATTTGTGCGGCGGTGCCGGTGGTAGTTATTGAGCGGGCCAGTTGCACCAAGCTCATGGGTGGCATCCAGCTGCCGGCGGTGGCCAGCGGGGCCCCGGGCCGGGCCCAGCAATTACAAATAGTATGCTGGTTGACATCGGAAGGCTGTCTCCTTCGACGTTAATGCCTGGTGCTGTACAAAAAGGGACCTCCCTGTAGGGGCTGTAGGTTCACAAATGCTGCGGCCGAATACATTGAGCCTAAGTTATGTGCCGTTGGCAAGGACTCACATATGCTGGATCCTAGGTACAGAGGAAGATTGCTGGGACGTATCCAGTCGAAGCCAACCAGTCGGGTGACTGTACTCATCCTCCCTCGCCTCCCCAATTGTAGAGTAGGAGATAAATAGTGTGAAGACATGCTATTTCATCAGGACTAGTCCATGAGCATCGTAAGGTGATGAGTATCTCGTGGAGTGGCTAGGCTATAAATTGAGCTGACCTTGGAACAGCGGCCACCGTGCCGATTGCAGTTTGTTTCCGTTATTTGCATAGGGGTCCGTTTCGCCATATGCGCAGAACCAGATCACGTTAATTACATTCTGCGATTTACTGTGGAGTCTTGTCTTGGTTCCAAGGACGTGAATGTTGTGAGAAATCTATGAGACTCTTGCTAGCTCGTATGATCTAGGTTCTAGAACTGTGTGTGGAGCCGCGCGGTACCACCTCCATGCTCGCATTATATTCCAGCCCCTATCCTTAATGGGCAAGCCCTTCTCTCATTATAAGGCCCACACACAGTGAAGTGTCGGCGGGGTACTGAGGGGCTCAGGGTTTATCCCTGAGCTAGGGAGTCCGGTGGCCTCAGCGGTTGGTGGATCGATTGGATCTCCACCGTTGGGGTTGGCGCCGACCCGTGAGATCCAGGCTGGCAACGCTAGCGCGTGCCGCCGGGTTCAGGATTTGAGGGGCTGGAGGGGCTCGCTACCTTGCACTCACTAGGGCGTACGCCACCGATCCCCGCCGGCCCAGCAGAGCGCACTGCAAGCGCGGCAGTACGGGGGTCGCGTAGTGAGGTTGCCTGCAGCAGCCACAGCGGCAGCAGCGGCAGCGGCGGCGGCGGCAGCAGCTCCACACGGGAGCTGCTGCAAATCCCCGCAAGGCGCGACAGTGGCGGCTGCAGCTTGCGGCAATTCCCTGTGCGCTTCGTCTTCAAACACCAGCACAGATGGCAGAGCTCAAACCTGTACAGTGAACACCGAAGTGGAGAGGAACTGTAAGGTGTCCACCGCTTTGAGAACAAGGATATTCTGCCGCCTTATGCCTCATGACCATCTATGCATCTGTTGGCAAGTGCTTTTGCCCTGCCTTAGCTTAGGTACAAGGCAGCATTGTCCCGCGTATGCGGTTGCAGTCTGATTTCCATGCGCGCTGGCTCGGGCAGATGATAAAGTCGTGACCTGGTAGTAAGGTTCCAGGTCTGCGAGCGCCAAATTGTGCTGTCAAGCCAACATGGTGTTCAAGTAGTTGTGGGCAAGTTTCCCGGATCTCAGCCTGGTCTTCAGGCCATTTGCCTCGTGCCGGACGGTATCTGCCGCCCTGGCAATAGTGGTGTTGTCGTTCCATTCGGTTCCGTCCAGGTTCGTCCGGGTGGCCTCGCATGCTCCCGGCATGCTCGGACCCAGACATGCGCGACGGCACGTGCGGGATCGGCCATTCTTGGCGGCATGCTCGACCTCGGCCATGCTCGGCGGCATGGCGCCTGCCGGAGCCATGCCGTGGATCCCTCGTCAGGCACGCTCCTCGCGGGGCGGGCCTCGGGGCGAACCCCATGCATCCGCTGACTAGATAAGCTGAGCAGTAAAGCAAGCTTTCCAGCTCCGTTGGACCTTGTCTACTTCTTCAGGGCTGGCCTTTCACAGCCGTAGCCCCCTTCCCGAGAAATGCTTACAGTCATTTGAAAGCAGGCTTTCCACAGCCCTCGCTCCTTTTGGAGCTGTGCTTACATATGGAAGATCTGCTCCAACCTCTTATCTACTCACAAGGAAAGGATGAATGTTAAAACTGAAAGCAGCTCTTGAAAGGTGGCGAGGGGCTGGAGAAAGCTAGCAAACATGATTGACCTGGGTCGGAAGGATACGTAAAGCTTAAAGAGCACTTGCTCGGTGATCCTAGTCAGCAGCCGCAAGTCTGAAAGATCAGTATCAAGAAAGAAAGAGCATCTCCAATGTAAGGCAACAGGTGTGAGAGGCCAGCCCAAAGGAATTTACAGGAAAGGAAGAATGCGGCTGCTGATGTTAAAGGCGCGGCTGTATAAGCCAGCCAGATGCAAACATCAGGTGTTCATGACGGAGCCACAGGCTAGGCAGACAGGGCGCTCTGAAGTACCCCCGTGTCAGCAGTGGGAAGTCAGATGAGCTGAGGGGAGGAAGAGCAACCCCGCTGCGCAAGCCAGAGGCTGCTGCAAGGGCGGCGCGACCGGCTCGGCGATGCAAAGCAAGCGCTTGGGACCGCTGTAGGAAGATAGATAGCCGCATGCGTAGCAGGACACAAGATCCAAAGGCACCGAGCTTCAAGAAGTGCTGCACCCTGTTCGCGGCACTGCTGGTCAGCTTAAGAGGCCAGCAGCGAAAGCAACGAGGACAAGCGACCCAAAGAAAAGGGAAGGAGTCGCTCCGCCTGTAGCCTGAGGCGGCAGCCAGGCCACGACCAGCACGAAGATGCGAGGCATGTGTCAGGCACGAGATGCCGCACCCGTTACACCAGGGCCTGAGAGTCTGCGGCGTCAGAGAGCTGGTTGCTCCCTGTGGCGAAATGGAAAAGAAGAACTCCCAGAAGGGGCGAACGCTTGTGAAAGGCCAGCCCCAAAGAACATGGACAAAATCCGAAGAGGCTTGCTGGGAGGTGCTCGCTATCAAGGACTTGCTCAAAGACTGTTTCACGAAGAGGGGGATGATTTGCCTCTTGCCTCTGGTCACATTCTACGACATGTATTGCTCGTCAGGTCCTTGTGCCCATTAACCAGCCGCCCCGTCACAAGCCGTTGAGGACAGTCAACCACGTATCGAAGTTACAGAAATGACCATATCTACGAATGTGGGCCGTTGCAGCAATGGACCGTAAAACCGTCATTCTACATGGCCATCAATTTTGCATACTCCTGTTTGTATTCTATTTCATCTCTCTCCATCAAATGATGTGGGGATGCAGATGTCAGTGAAGCTTGCTGCACAGTATCTTTCTGGTCCAGAGATTACGGACACACCTGGGCATGTGGTATATGAGCAGATAGCAAGGAAACATATTGGTCAAAGAGACCATATGCCTGGGCACGTGCTGGTCACAAATGCGTACTTCAAGACAAGCAAAGCAGTATCTGACATCATAACCAGTGGTAGCCATCACGGATAAATTCTATATATGTCCACATATCTAGGCAAAGCATGAAAATCTATTCGGATACACCAGGGCCTGATATACACCAGGGTCTGAGAGCCTTGTGGCATCAAACATCTGCCTGCTCCCCGTGCCGAGATAGAAAAGAAAGGAACTCCATCCCTGAGTCCCTGAGCTGGAAAATGCCCGCTTAAATCAGAATTGACAAGATTCAGAGGGGTTTGCACTGAAGTGCTCGACTACTGTCTACCTGCGAAGAGTGGGGATAAGATGTCTCTTTCTTCCGGTCGCATGCATCAACATGTATCACCCGTAACGTGACATGTGCCCTTTAACCAGCCGCCCGGTCACAAGCCCATTTTCACAGTCATTGGCTTGCTGTAGTCACAGAGGTAAGCACATCGACGATTGTGGGCCGTTGCAGCAAGGCGACCTATAACCCGTCAGTCGTTTACGGCAATCAGTTTCACATTCCTATTTGTAGTCTGCTACATCGCTCTCCNTTTTCGGGCTGGCTTCTCACAGCCCTTGCCCTCATTGGGAGAGCCACTTCTTCTTCAGGCCCCGCAGTCGCTGCTTAGCTCGTAGTTTGGCCCCTTCGAACCTTGTCAATTCTTTTCGGGCTGGCTTCTCACAGCCCTTGCCCTCATTGGGAGAGCCACTTCTTCTTCAGGCCCCGCAGTCGCTGCTTAGCTCGTAGTTTGGCCCCTTCGAACCTTGTCAATTCTTTTCGGGCTGGCTTCTCACAGCCCTTGCCCTCATTGGGAGAGCCACTTCTTCTTCAGGCCCCGCAGTCGCTGCTTAGCTCGTACTTTGGCCCCTTCGAACCTAGTCAACTTTTTTCGGGCTGGCTTCTCACAGCCCTTGCCCCCATTGGGAGAGCCACTTCTTCAGACCTTGTCCAGTCCGTTGGGCTGGCCTCTCCCAGCCACCAGTTTATCCGGCCGCGCTTGCTTTCCCCCGAGGGTGTGACGACGAGGGTCGCCCCCACGAGAGAAAGACGCTTCCAGGAGAGGGCGGTGGCTGGGAGTGGCCAGCCCAGAAACAAGAATAAATAGAGTCCGAAGAGGCCAGGGAAAGCGCTGAAGCGCACACACAAGCAAGTAGCCACCTAATACTCAGTGCCTCACACTTGGTCGGTCGGTCGCAAATTGGGCCTCGTCTTGACTTGGCATCGCCGCCCCTGCCGTCCTCCCCAACGTCAACAGTGCCGCCGCCCTCATCGTCGCCGCTGACGCCTTCTCAGCCACCATCACCACCAACTCCACGTCGCCGGGACTGCCGTGGCCTTCACCTCCCTCGTCTCCACCTCCACTGGCTGAGACTCTGCAGTGTGTAAGCATTGCCAGCGGCCCTGCAAAGGGCAGCGCGGTTTTACCCAGCACGAGCGCGCCTGTGCGTGACGCGACCATTATGCTGAGCACGCGCGCAATGCAGCTGCATCGGGTGGCAGCTGTGTTGGCCTAGGACGGCACGCCCTTCCAGGGCCTACGCCGCCCCGTCCTGGGGCAGCTGGGCGCGGGTCGCCGCCTCCGTGTCCCAGCCATTCATCCGGCATTGTTGTTGCATGCTGGAGCAGGCGGCTGCGGACATGGAGACCAGTTCGCTGCCCTTCCAGGCTGCCATTCCTGTCCCCTTGGCCAGCATGTGCCGCTTGCGGACTACCCCGCTACAGGCGCAATGGGCAGTTCACCACTTACAAACCTCATGCATACAGCCGAACTCCGAACCCAAGCTCGCTTCATGGCAGAGGTGGAAAAGGCCTCCTTCAACGCGGTTGTGAAGCTCCTGCCAATGGGCGATCAACGTGGACGCGCGCGGCTGTTGTCTGCGTCCTCCTCAGGGGCTGCAGCATGGCTGACGGCTCTCCCCAATTCAGAAGCTCAGCAAGCTCTTTCGGACAGCCGTCCATCGCCTCCTCGGCTCCATCCACCCTGCCTCAGTGGTGTTGAGCAGTACGGATGCGAGAGCGCAGCACAGAGGCCGCGGCTTTGACAGTGCACAAGCTCCGGTGCGTACGGGGAGGGGGGTGGATCTGGACGCACGACCTCCTCCGGAACACCATGTATGGTGCACTCCTGGAGGCGGGCTACACCGTCACCATTGAGAACTCCACCATCATGCCCATCAAATCTGGGGCAAATTGCCCTCTCCACACGTGCTGGAACAGGGCCCAAGTACATAGCAGTTACCACCAATTGCTTTGACTCCAGGAATTCCTACAGTCGGTGGAGGAGGCGGGCTATGCAGTCCGCCAAGCAGCAGGTGCCAAGAAGCGAAGTACGCAGATTGCCTTGCTGGCAACCACTTTGTCGCGCTTGCAGTTGACGTCCACGGGGCGCTTTGGACTTGCTGGTTTGAAGCACTCCAGCACCTTGCGCGGCGTGCTTTGTAAATGCCGTCGTCAAGGGCGGCATAGCGAGCAGCCCGGCTTTAATGCCGTCGGGTCGCTTGCTCAGGTGGGCAGAATGGGCCTTGCCATCCCTCTGCAGCGTTTCCTTGGCATTTGCCGTGCACTTGCAGTCAGGCCGTGCCTCGGCTGCTGCGACCTGGTTTCGACAGGGCGACAAGTGTTTGCCTTCTGGTTACTCTTATCTACTTCGTTGACTAGAGGTTCTTGAGCATCCATTTGCAGAAGTCAGAAAGAGTAGTTTGAGCTTTTGCACCTTCCGCCCCTTTCAGATCTTGTTCGTTCCTTTCGGCTGGCCTCTTACAGCCATCGTCTTAATTCAGGGAAGCTGTTTGTATCCAGCACCCCGCCGGGTAGCCGTCCCAACCCAACATACTACTCCGTGACTATGAATGAGAGGCGCACGTTGCGCTTGAATTGAACAATGGAGGCCAAATCAAGCCAATACGTTGTTCAAGCAAAAGCTAGTGCAAAGAGTGAGGCTGTACAATCAGAAGCACTTGTACTTTGCACTTGCACTTGCACCAGATGAGATGTACAACGCTACAGCCATAGCGACGCAATTACTCATGCGGGCAAATCCCTAGCAGAGGGACTTGAAGCCTACCGGCATACACTTGCCTGCTAGTAGGAAGCCCGGTCTCCTCAATTGAAGAAGACCCGTTTGGTCACTTGAAAGGAGCAAGCTCAAGTTGGCAGTATGGGCCAACTCCTAGATGACTCATATAAACAATGAGGTCTTCGA
This sequence comes from Spirogloea muscicola, assembly GCA_009602725.1. Classification (NCBI taxonomy): domain Eukaryota; kingdom Viridiplantae; phylum Streptophyta; class Zygnematophyceae; order Spirogloeales; family Spirogloeaceae; genus Spirogloea; species Spirogloea muscicola. The sequence continues at coordinate 16,597 of WELB01000382.1, forward strand.
CAACTGGGAGCCACCACAAGCTCCGCATCTGCCGCCATCTCCTTCGCAAGCTCTGTGCCGTTTGCGCCACGATTTGCAATTATTTCCGCCCACCGTGCAGCCTTGCCCAGGTCTTGCCCTGCCAGCCTCTTCAAACATCCGACATGCCGCCTTCCTCACAGCATTGACATTACAAACATGTAACATTGTTGGGTACACCGTACTCAGTTATTGTCGTAGGCAATAAGGCACCTTTGTTTACCAACGGCCAGCTGGGCTGTGCTCCAGCAACAGCCAACACCACGACGTGCTCTCTCTTTGGCATGCAGTCACTGGCCACTCCGTCGTGAAACCTCCATTTGTGAAGGGCAACTGCACCCCACACAGTAAAGATAGGCGCGGTGGATTTACAGGATTGCCCTGTGATGTGGCATGGTCCATGAGCTCCCTCGGATCCTTCTCCTTACTGGATGCTAAACTCCTGCCTGCGGTACGATGTCTTCAAGGTGCCCCTCAGCACACTCTCTGACAATCCTCATCAAGCTTGAAGGTGCTGTGGCAGGAGGCTCACTGCAGAAGAGCAGACTTCCTTGTCAGCTACAGGAAAGGTGCAGTCAAGACTCATCCCTCGAATCTCGTCATCTTTGCACTTGCTTTTGCAACAGATGGCCGACTTACGACATGGGATTTGCAAGGTACTGTGCCTTTGTTACTGTTTGAAACACAAGCCCGCGAGTTGGGCGTACTTTTGCATCTCAGCCATGTCTCAGCACATCACTAAAGAGAACAATATGAGGTCACTGCACCTGGGCCCTGGTTGGCCTTGTCGTGGCATCAACAAATGAAGCTGCAATGGCAAGGCTCACTCTGCAAGAAAAGCAGAGCATCTCATCAGATTCGAAGCCACATGCAGCAACTTCAATCCTTGCAGAGTTACGGTCATTTTCAACTCAGCTTACATTCATGGCCGTCATTGCACACAAATTGCACGATATGTCTCACTTAGAAGACTAGATGTCTTTGTATCGGGCATAACAATTGCATCTCAGCTGCTTTCACTGTCCTAATCAATATTGGAGACGAGGGTGACAATTATGTACCTTGGGCCCAGGTCGGCCTGGTGATTTGCAGACGTTCCTTGACCTTGCTTTGCTACCAGCCAATCTGCGACCGGGGGCAGTTGCCCAAGTGGGTTCTCAAGGGCCTCACTCAGAGCCAGCCAGTCCTGGCTCATGTTGTCAAGCCCTTCATTGATGACGGCTTCTGCAACAGCACAAGTGAAAGCAGCAGTAGTGTGCAGTTGAACACCATCAGTCACTTGTGGATAACTTCTCTCTCTTGCTTCATTTGCGCCTTCGTGTTGCTCATGGTAACAGGCTGCATGAGAAGGAGCGGCGCTTGGAGGGTGCTTGCTGGTGCGTAATTTACAATCAGCTGGAATGATGCCTTCTAGCAGTGAGATAGAAGAGTAAGCCAAGAGGGTCAAACCAGGTCCGGGCAGCGTCTGCTGGAGTTGCTGCGGCGACACCATGCCGGCTTCTGCTGGGCACCCAATTGCAGCCATACGTGTGCTGGAGGGGGAGCCTGCAGGCGCTTGCAGAGACGCATCTCAGGCTGGCGACTCTGGCAGCTGTGGCGGTAAGCAGATGCAGCAAGAGTGGGCTGCTGGGCACCAAGGACTGACGTTCTGACATGCACCGGCGTCCATTGGTGCTGGCAGCAGCCGCAATTGCGGCGGCAGCCAGCACCAACGGCTGGGCACTGGATGCGGGGGCTCCTGACTCGCAGCGGCGGGCATTGGTGCTGGCGGCAGCCGCAATTGCGGCTGCAGCGGCAATTGGGCAGCCAGCACCACTTGCCGGGGCCGGATGCCATTTCCCCGCTGTGCAGCGGCGGCCGATGGTGCTGGCGGCAGCCGCGACGGAGGCGGCAGCGGCAATTCCGGCAGCAGCTTGGCGCTAGCGGCAGCCGCAATGGCGGCGGCAGCGGAGAATGCGGCGGCAGGCAGCCAGCACCAAGGGCTGGGCGCCGGATGCGCAGAGTTGGACTTTGCGCCAGCGGACGTCGGCAGGCTCAGTGGTGGAGGCCGCGGCGAGTGCGGCGGCGGCGGCGGCGCCACCGCCGCTGGCTCGTGGGCGCAAGCAGCTCGGCGGCGGCGGCGGCGGCTACAGCGGCGGAATTCGCGGCGGCGGCGGCGGCGGCGGAGACGGCGGAGGCGCTGAGAGCTCGCGCCGGTTAGCTTTAGCGTTGGGCTGGAGGTCTTAACGTCGGGTTCATTGGCAAAGCCGGGGCAGCTAATGTTCCGAGCCTCGCTCCTCCTCGCCCCTCCCGCTCCTCTCCCTCTCTCCCCCGGGCGCGCTTGCTCGGCTGGGCCCCCTCTCGCTTCTGGACGGGGGGGGGGGGAGTAACGGCGGTTCCCCTTCGTGGGCGCAGCGGGACTTGATTGGGACTTGATTGAAAGGCAAAGTTAGGAAAGCGGTAAAGCACGTGCTGGAAGGGGGGGACAACGTCGCGAACCTTCCGTGGGCGACGGAGTCCGCCGGGGTATCCGTCGGGAACGAGCACCCCCTCCTCTGCGGGCCTCCGCTCCGCCGTGCGGGGAGAGGAGGGCCACCCGTGCGGCCGAGTTTCACAATGACCCTGAGCTGCACTGTCACGGGCGCCCTTTTTCCCCACTAGTCGCGGCGGTGCGAGAGGGCTGGTTGATGTCGATCTCGGCAGGGGGGCCTCGGAGCGGCAAGGCCCGCAGAGGCGACACCCCCTAGCCGCGCCACGAGTCCGTCCTCTGTAGTACAAGGGCGGTCTGGAGGGCACACCCGCCGCACAGGAAGGGCTACAGGACGCGGAGGAGGGGAAGCGGGGGGCAGGTACGGCAGAGGACCGGGCCGCGCTCGGCGGGCGACCGTGCGCGAGCGTGCGTGGGTCCCACCCCAGACGCGTCTGGCCACTTGGCAACAAGGCAGAGTTCCCGGCGCCGGCGGGGAGTTTCTCGGCGAGGGCGCGCCGCCGTGGGGCCCCCCGGGGGCCCGCAGCGGGCAAAGCGGGAAAACGAACAGCTCTTGCGACGCAAGGCGACGGCTTAATAGAGGACGAAGGAGTGGTTCTCCCAATGGGGGCAAGGGCTTTGAGAAGCCAGCCCAAAAAGAATTGACATTGCTTAACAGGGCAGCCCCCCAAAAATAGAAAAATGTTCGCCCATAGAAGGTAGGGGCTGGGAAGAGGAAGCGGCTCTCCCAATGGTGGGCAAGGGCTGTGAAATGCCAGCCCGACAAGAATTGACAAAGGTCCAAAAAGCCGTAAGGTGCAAAAAGAGTTAAGAAGCAACTTTTCCAACGTTGCTGTGAGGCTGTGAGATAAGGCCGTGAGAAGAAGTGGCTCTCCCCATGGCTCGCGCGTTGCATCTCCGCTCCGGTGAAGCCCTTGCTGCCGCCTCTGGCCCTAGCCAGAAAAGAGCGCGCCCATAGAAAAGAGGGGCTGGCAAAGCCAGCCCAAAAAAGAATGGACAATGTCCAAAGCCAAAGCAAGAGGAACCGGAGAAAGGACTACACTACAACATACTGCAGAACACAGAAACGATGCAGAGGAAAGCTCAGTACCCACGAGTGAGCAACATCAGGTCTGAGTAGCTCGCTGCAGGGAAAGAGGCGCTCCGCCGAGACCCAGAGGCGGCGGCCATAGCACGGCCTGCGCGCGTATGGACGCGCGCGTAGCCAGGGGACCCGCAACCAAGAGCCCAGTTTCTCTGACCTGCGGCTACTTAGGAGAGGTTACTGAGTGTTTCGTAGCTGCTTAGTCCCTTCTGTGCTTGAATTTTTAAGCGCATCTACCAGCTCCTTCAAAGCTTGTTCACTCTTTCTGGGCTCGCCGTTCCCAATGGGGGCAAGGGCTGTGAGCGGCCAGCCGCAAAGAGAATGACAAGGTCTGAAAGGGCAGGAATGGGCAACGATTGAATATTACAAACAGATTGAACAAGGTCGAAGCGAAGTCAGGAGAGAAGTGCGCGCCCATAGAGAAGAAGGGCTGGCAAAGCCAGCCCAAAAAAGAATGGACAATGTCCAAAGCCAAAGAAAGATGAGCCGGAGAAAGGACTACACTACAAAACACTGCAGAACACAGAAACGATGCAGAGGACAGCTCAGTACCCACGAGTGAGCAACATCAGGTCCGAGTAGCTCGCTGCAGGGAAAGAGGCACTCCAGGGGCTCCAGCGGCCACCACCAGCGGCTTTGACCCTTTGATCGCTTTGACTCATGTAATTGCTTCCGGGCTGGCTTTGACAGCCCGTGCCCCTCTACGAATGAGCTTACACTTCTGCTTGCGGCTGTTGACTCGGCTTTTAAGCCACCTCCATTGTGGTCACTTGCATGCCTGTGTGGTTGTAGCACTCTCGGCTTGTCCGTTTCTTCTCCTTCTCTATTCTTCTAGGCTGGTATTCCACAATTATCGCCCTCTACTAAAGGAAATCTTTTGAAAAAGCTCACTTTCGCCTTTAACATAAAGGCCACGAGAGGAAGACGATAGAGAAATTGTGCCTATGATAACGTGAAAGCCATGAAAACCTGTAGCTAAAAATATTGGCAAAACTATTTGTGAGATTATTTCTTTGTTTTCTTGTTTGACTGAAGCATGGTAATGAGTGAACGGGCGCTCGTGGGAGGATTATTAGTAACATAACTCACCTCCTAGTCGTCGAACGTTTTCTTCTCCTTTTGTCAATGACGCGGGCGGGAGTTGACCGCCGGTGACTTGTCGGTGGTCCCGACCTGCTGCGGCATGCGCCGCCTAACAGTCTTTCTTCAGAGAAGGGGGGCGTGGGGCCCACTATGACGGGGCTCGGTCGGCGACGAGGGCCGTCGGAGGTGCCGTCTACGGCCAACTGGGCCACCGACATAATGGATATTGAAGAAAGGTCGCTTCCAGGAGAGGGCGGTGAGAGGAAGTGGCTCTCCCAATGGGGGCAAGGGCTGTAATAAGCCAGCCCGAAAACCCTTGAAGAAAGTGCTCGCCCATAGAGAAGAGGGGCTGGCAAAGCCAGCCCAAACCGAATGGACAATGTCCACAGATAAAGGTGCGGAAAAGGACTACACTACAATACACAAGACGATGCAGAGGGAATAAGAAGTGGCTCTCCCAATGGGGGCAAGGGCTGTGGGAAGCCAGCCCAAAAACAATTGACAAGATTCGAAGGGGCCAAATTACGCAGGGGCCAGAGGCGCTAGCTCTAAACTAGGGAAGGATTGGAACAACGAGTGAGGAGCCTCAAATCCGACAGACTAGCTGGCAGAAAACAATGCCCCTGACGAAAGCCAGAGGCAGCAGCGAGAGCACCGCCAGCACGCAGGTGCATGGCGTGGGCCAGGGGCAGCGGCAGGGGGCATCGGCAGAGGGAAGCTCAGTACCGCAGCGGCAGGGGGCATCGGCAGAGGGAAGCTCAGTACCGGCGAGTGAGCAACATCAAGTCAAGAGTAGCTCGCTGCAGGTTAAGAGGCACTCCGCCGAGACTCAGAGGAAGCAGCCTCTCACAGCCCGAAAGGGCTGTGAAAAGCCAGCCCAGAAAATAGTGAACAAAGTCCGAAGGGGCCAGAGAAAGCGCTAAAGAGCAAGGCACACAATGAAATAGGTGGCTACGAAATGACGAAGAAAGGACGCTTCCAGAAGAGGGCAGTGGCTGTGAGAGGCCAGCTCAGAACAAAATGCGAAGGCGTCAGAGAAAGCGCTAAAGCACACCGGGAATCAAATAGCTACTACCGTTACGACCGTTGCTACGAGGGCGGCCATGTGGCCAAGCTCAGCCGACGCCGATCGCCGTAGGTGCGCACCAAGCTATGAGTGCCGCTGCGATGGGCGTTCCAGCGTACCCTCAGCTCCCGTATCGTAGAACCGCCACCATCGCTGCTGCCGCCTCCATTGGTGGTGCCGCTGTGTTGCGTGCTCCTTTGCCGCCAGGACAGCGCTGGCGCAAGTCGCCGCATCGGCAGGCTCCTCGGCATCACCTTCCGGGCTGGGTCTTGCCGCTAATGAGAAGAGCTTTTCCAAGAAAGCTCTTCTCTTCCCAAGGGGGCGGGGGCTGTGAATGGCCAGCCCAGAAAGATTGAACAGGGTGCAAAGGGACGAGAGGCGCCAATACCACACAGCTAAGCAAGAAACTACAACGATATGGTGCATAGTACCACTGGAGTCCCGAGCGAGGGCGGCCCTGCTGTGCTGCAGACGCGCAGCATTGTCATCTGCATTGCCCGCGCAGCTCTGCCCTTTTAGGAAGCAGATCATGTCAAGGCTAACAGCGCCAAAGCTGAGGTCTGGCTGGCGTGGCGCCGTTGCGCTGTTGGATGCTGCCGTTCAGGACGATAGCCACTGGCAAGAACTTGCAGTCCTCGCCATGCCGGTCTCCAAGTCCTGAGGCCTTGCCTACATCCTGCTGCCGCGCCCTCAGCCAGCCTCACCGGGCCCTGTCGCGTGGCCGTGGGCACCCAACAGGACTGTCATCGCCGTGTGGCCAGCTGAGAGCGGTGGTGGTGACAACTGTAGCAGGAGTCGGAGGTGGCCCTGTCGATACAGCTCGTCGCATGGCCGCTTTAAGAGTGACTCCAGCCCTTCCTGCCGACTTGGTGTGCTGAGCCTTCGACAACTTCTGCATTCCACTCGGGCTCACTTAAAAGTTGTGGCTCAGGATCAGGTAAACAGTCTCTTCTCATGGTTCAGGTTTTGAATTCTGAGGACTGACAGGCTGAACTTGGTCAAGCGTAGGTGTCATTGGGTCAAGGCTCGCAGCCAATACGCTGCAGGCAGCTCACGCCGTTGTCTGGCACAACCTGGCGACTGGCTGCGATGCGCAATAGTGCAGGTTGACGAGAGTGAGGATAACAGCCTCGGCAAGGCGCTGCCTGGTAAGCCATGGCTGGTGCTGGTGCAGCAAATTGTTGGCGGCTCTCGCCCGTGGCATGGGCATGGCATGGCATGGGCACCCTGTAGACACAAAGGGCAGGTTGCCTTGGCTGGAAGTGTCATTCCGTGGGAGGGGAAAGGGCGCCAAGTTCATGCCCCACAGCATGCCAACATTGATGTGCAGGACGCTGGGGAAAGCCGTTGGAGCTTTGAATGTGCTTAAGGTCCACCATGACTGCCTGATTCTAAGAAAGCAAGCGCGGCCTGATTAACTAGTGGCTGGGAGAGGCCAGCCCAAAGGAATGGACAAGGTCTGAAGGAGCCGGAGTGCTAAGGACAGATTCTAGCTCTCCTGAAGGACGGGGGAGAATGATGCCCAGTAGCTGCTGCACCACCACTAGCACCAAGCAGGTTCCGACAACACAAGGCACGGGCTGCATCCCTGCATTGGTCGTTGACAAGGCTTTCGCCATCGAGGTCTCGCATTCGCCAATCGAGTCAGGTTTGTGACTCTACAGCCATCTTGACCCACTCATTTGCACATGAGTGGCTTCTACTAAGGGACTTGAGGGACCACTAGCCTTTAGCCTGCGTGCTCCTAAGCAGGTCGATCACCTCAGAACGGCAGGGCAAGTCCGGTTTAGGGTTTAGGGTTTGGGATTTAAGGGTTTAGGGGTTAGGGTTTCAACTCTAGGGTTGACACATTGAGCCGCACCTCTTTGTGCCCGTGCAGCACTCACACCTTCCACCATAATGCGGCGAAGTTTGGTGAGCTCCAACATCGAGCTTCCAGAAACGAGCCCGGCGCTCTCCTCTGCCAAGTTCCATCTTCTAGCCAATTCTTGCGACTCACTTGTGCTTACCTGCGGGTTGGATATGCACAGCCCCTGCTGCATAGAGTAGACCCTAATCAGCCTCAGATGTATCTTCCACTGTGTGCTGCTGCCGCTGACCCAACGTGTCATGCCTTCACAGCCATTGGCGATGGCCTCCTAAAACTCCCTTCCCTCCTCCTCGTAGTTTCAGAGGTGGCATGGAGGCGTGGTTCCTACGTGCCACCTTTTCTTGGCAGATGTTCTCTTTCCTGCACACTCAGACAAGGCTCCAGGCACTAATAGGAGTGAGATGGAAAAGAGCACTGACATCGAACACCCTTACCCTTCACCTAGTCCAGTCTTCGCAGTCCAGCCGTGCAAGAGTGGTCACCTGTAGCAAGCGCGCATAGAACCTGCCAAAGCATTGCACCGGCAATGCATTTGCTGGTTAAGAGCTGGGGTGCCTGCAGCCGTCTCACTAGCAAGTCTCTCTAAAAATCGGATCCGCTCGCTTGAGCCATAAGACCAGCTCAGAAGTAAAACAATGTAGGTGTAAAATATTGCAGCCAAGAGCTACTCGGGTGCAGGCAGTACAAAGGACATCGTAATGTCAAAGCTTGAAGTTTAAGTTAATGGGCTCAAGGAGAGCGCAGTAAATTCAAAGTAGCAAAATGTATATATCAAGAGCTAAGGTGCGCGGATTATGTAAACCAAAAGTGTTGCCCTTAAGGCGTCACTACGACATCTCGCGCATGACCTTCTCAATCTTTGCCAAAGTGAGGTCCTGGATGCGGAAGCACCCGTCCTTGGTTGCAAGCGCGACCTTCACAAATGGCCAATTGAGTATCGCAGCGCCAGCTTCCTCATCCAGTCCATCCCCGATTGCACAACATGGAACGCCAGGCCAGCGCTCCTGGATGCTCTGGAAGCACTCAATCTTCCGCACATCTCGCGAGCTGTATGCTGCGCAGCCCGCATATGCAGGTGGCACCGGGCCGTCATGCCACGGTAGCAGAATGTAAGTGACACAAGCTGCTGCAGATACGACCTTCCCCAAGGGTAAAAGAAAAGGACGCTAGGTTTGAGTAAGGGTTCAAGCTGAATAGAGCTCGGGTTTTGCTGCCGGGTCAAGCTACTGAATAGAAGAGAGTGACATCATGCAAAGGCACATTGTGCTTAAGGACGCAGACTGCAGATGCAGCTTGTGGCGTGATCTGAGACTCCATGGGTAAACTTCATCTGAGTACCATTGCGTGGATTGATCAGCTTGTCGAGCTTGAAGAGCAGGCATTTGGCCAGTGTCGGCACGAGCTGCCCAGACGACACCAGCACGTTGGCATTGCTTTGCGCCACAGCGCCAACGCCTCCGCAGTCTAACGTGGGCGCCTCTGACCCAGCATCAGCAACCCCATCTCTTAGCCTCGCACTGGGCCCTTCACACTCCTTCAAAACCTTTCTGCCTGCGTTTGAGGGTGAAGGAAGCCAACACATTAAAGTCCACAGTGGCAAGCTTGACCATAGTCAAAAACGTAGGAGATGATGTAGTCCGAGGACCCAGACTGCTCCTTATGTTGACAAACAATTGGCATCACAAACAGAGCCTGCAGTATGGTGATGTCCTGGCCCCCAGCATCAAGCACTACCAAAGTACTGCCGTCAAAGTCCTGCCTTAAATGCACTTGTCATTAACCTCTTGCCGGGCACGCTCACCTGCTGACAGCCAGCCATCGACATAAGCATCTGTTTCATCGTACAGCGCAGCCCAAAGGTCCGCCTTTGGGCCCAGAATGCCCTCCGCGCCCTGCAAATCTCACAGTCTACTTAGAAGCGTGCACTATGCAGATAGGCATAGTGGAGTACATCTAGCAATGGGTCAGCATGAGCTGCAGACCCTTTCCAGATTGAGAATACGTTATCAAGTTTTCCATTTGTGCTGTCACACAGGTGCAGACCTTGGAGTAGAGCTCCTGTATGGCGCGGTAGCGGTATGCGAGCTTGCGCTGGCTTGGCTCGTCTGTCGGCTGCGCTATGTTGTCACCGCCAAAGTCGTAGCCACCAAGGTCAGCGAGGTCGTCGGCCGCCGCGACCTCGTTGATGCTCACCTGGTCAACGTCCTCCATCTGCATGAATCATTGGGCATGGGTGCCTGGAGCTGGCAAATTGTGGCAGGCGCTGACTCTGTGACTTGAACCTGATGCAGCGAGCCTCAAGCTCTGCCTGTGTTGACGAGGACTTCCTGGTCGACGCAAGTCAGCAATTGCACAACGGAGCATTGACACAAACGTAACAGCAGCTGTGTAACTATACATAGATGGGGTGGTAGTAATGATCATCATGAATGATGTAGATCAATTTTTGTCGTGGGTGTGGTCATGCAACCTCCTTGAAGAAGAACTGGTCGTCGCAGAAGTCCAGGATGAGCTCCTCCCAGCGGCTGCCGAGCGCCCTGCCGGCGTTGGGGTCCTTGCCAACGGCTGCGGCGAAATCGCCAGAGAGCAGCGATTGGAAGACGATGAGCGTCTCGTCAAGGTCCCACACAAACACAGCACCTACAGGCTCCTCCTTGCTGCCCCCAGCGCCGGCTGCCGACACCTGTTGCTTGGGCTTTCCACGGTCCCGCTCGCCGCCAGCCTCGGGCTCGGGCAGATGACCGCCGCTGCGCTGCCGGCGCGGCGTCCCATCTCCATGTTCCATGCCGCTGCCTGTGCCCTGCTGCACAGTGTCTGGCCCTGGCCCCCTGTCGCCGCTGTTGTTGCTGCCCATCGACTGTCCCTCCTCAGTTGGACTCGTCTCCGCCTAGCCGCCAGCGTCTGGTCTCAAGTTTCAGTTCTGGAAATCTAAGAATACTTTGGACTGTATCCTCCTGATGCAGTCCTAAGCACTCCTCAGATACGAGGCCAATGCCGACCATCACTGCATTTGTGCGTAAGCGCAGGATGCCCGCAGCTGGCGTCTGCGGCTGCCCGACGCGGCTCTCACCGAGGCTGCAGAGCCAGGCGAAGACAAATTTCCACTTTGGGTGAGAGGAGCGCCGCTTGCATAGCCGCCCTGCGCTGCTTGCAGACGGCTACTCGTGCAGTCTGGAGGCGCACAGCTCGTCGGCGTGTCCTGCATTGCCAGCCCATTAGCATCAGCGCATCAGCGGCAAGTGACAACCCAATGAGCACGCAGTGATGCTCGCAACAAGTCCTGTGGAAGACTGCCAATGCCGCCACATCTTGCCAAGTTGGTGCAGCTGGCAAGAGATTTTGTGGCTGGGGAACATAAGGCAAGTGCAATATTGTTGGAGGGCTCAAGAGGCGGCGCCGTCTCACAGTGACCCCGTTGTCCCCAGCAGTTGGGGAAGAGGCAGCCGCCTCGCTGCTGCCGCCTGCTACCTTGAGCTTCTTGCCTTTACCCTGCGGCGAGCACATTGAGGCGGAGCAAGGAGGAGAGGTAGAATTCGTAAGGGAGGGGAACCCGAGTGTGAAGGTCAGCCCCTGGGCAGACTGGCACGCCTGGCAGTGCAGCTTCAGCACGGCACTTGTGGCTGCACTACCGCAATATTGTATTGTATTGTATTGTATCGTATCGTAATTGTGTTGTGTTGTATTGTACTGTAATGTGATGTCTTGTACCGTATGGTATTGTAATGTGTTGTATTGTATTGCAGTGTTGTACTGTATCAGCGAGGAGGGTAGGGGTGGGGGAAGAGGGAGAGGGAAAGAGGGTGGGGGATGGGGAGGAGGGGGGGTGGGGGCCGAGCGCCCCGCCGGTCCGCGCACCCGCTGCTCGAGCATGGGAGCGCGGCGCAGGGGCAGGGGCCCCCCAGCCCGCGAGACCGCCTCGAGGGCGCGCGTGGAGGGGGCTTCGCCCAGCGAAGGCCAGACGGAACCCCGCACGACACCGCGACGGCTCCTCCCCCCGCCGCCGCCGCCGCCACCGCCGCCGCCAGAGCCGCCGCCGCTGCCGCGTCGAAGGCCAAGCCTGCGACTGCTGACTCTGACCGAGCGGCCAGGTGCGTTGCGGTGGGGGAGGCGAGGCGACGTCGCGGCAGCCGCCCGCAAAAGTTAAGCCCCACCTCCCCCCTCCCCATGCGGCCCGCCACGTGGCAGCACCGGGCGCCACCAAGTGGACAAAGCGCCGCCCCCGTGCCGGCGCCGGGGGCGGTGGCGGCGGCGGCGGCGGAGGCAGCCGGGTCGCGAGCCCGGCCAGGCCTCTGTGAGCGCAGGAAGACGCGAGCACGCTCCCCTCTCCTGGCCGAGGCTGCGCAGCGTCATGGCTGCATGGCGGCCTGCGTCGGTCTCCGCGGAGGCCGGCCCTAGCAGCGGCGGCGACGCCGCCGCTTGCGCGACGGCGATCGAGGTCCCCAATGCGCTCGACGACGAGGAGCATGCGCGACCTGGGTCCGGCGCCGACGGGGCCGACGGCACACTTGGGAAGAGGGAGAGGAAGGCCGAGGGCAGAGGGGAGCTGCAGGAGGAGAAGGGGGAAGAGGAGGAGGGAGGAGCGGAGGTGGAGCCAGGCCCGCCGCGCCCCACCAAGGCGCCTCGTCGGTGGCATGGCCGTCACTCGGACGAAGGCGGTGGCGGACCAAGGGCCGTCTTCGTGTGGGACATGGACGAGACGCTGATCGTCTACAAGTCGCTGCTGGACGGCAAGCTGGCGGCCAAGTACGGCAAGCCGGCGGATGCTGCGGCGGAGCTCGGCCGTCGGTGGCAGCGCCTCATCTTCGGCGTGCTTGAGCGCGTCCAGGCCTTCCACGAGGTGCAGGCTGCTGTTCAGCTTAGACTGAACCGAACTGAACTCTATCCATTGGCTAGAAAGTGCGCGATTATGCAGAATTGTCAAGGTGACGAAGTGTCATCTGTGATCTGATACAGCTTCTCCTTTGAGTAAGTGCTATGTGATAGGTGCAGGTAGTCACTGCAAAACGTGTAAGTAGACTGGGCCTATGGCCACTGTAGCTAATATCGGGGTTGCGACTCACTGCGGCGCTGCAGATGGAAGACCATCAAGGCCTGTGCTTCTTGCACCTGCAGAATGGCATGGCGTCAACTGAGGGGGAGCGCAAGAGCCAGCGCCAGGGCCAGTGCCATGCCCGCCTGCTCCAGCACTACAGACAAATCGAGAAACTGTACACGAAGGTTGGCTTGCATGTCATGTCAGCAAGTCACGAGCCCTGTTCCTCGCATCTCAAGCGTCTGGCGAGCTGACTCAAGACGCCTGATGTCCATATAGAGGATACCTTGGTACTTGCAGGGACTTGCACCCGCTCTGAGTGCCGCACAGCTGGAGGAATGGGAGGCCATATACAAAGAGACCGATGAGTTCACTGACGGGTGGCTGTCTGCTGGTATGGCGGGTGCCATTGCCTTGCCATGATCAGGCTTTGGGCCACTCACTGAAGACCAACTTGCATAAAAAGGGGACTGTCTCGAGCAGCTTCTTGGGATGCATTAGGAACATGCATCTGTCACAGTTGCTTCAAGCTATTGGAATGATGAGCCTACTCTCCTCATGGGCAAGCGCTACAAGACTTTGCGCTAGAAGCTGGAAGCCATATCCTGAATGCATTGCCGTATATTGAGTGTTTCAGGCCAACAGTTGCTGCGAGCTTGCGCAAAGGCCACAGACACTCCATGCTTGAGGCAGCAGCAACACAGAATGGGGAATGGAGACGAAGAGGGAGTCCAACCGAATGCTGCCATGGATGCTGGAGTGGAAGAAGAGGTCCGGCCCATGCAGGCCGAGGGCGAGAACATCAACGTGCTCGTCACATCGGCCCTACTGGTACCGACCGTCGTGAAGTGTCTCCTCTTTCGCCTCAGCAACCTGCTCGACATCGGCAATTGTTCGTTCCTAAACCCAGCGCATACTCCCCCTCTCCTCAAGTAGGGCTACCTTCACCAATGAGGGCTTCATTGCTCTGCATAAAAGCATGCATGGCCAGTCACCGTGCAGTGGCAGCTTCCTCAGCATCAAAGGCACCGTAAGGGTTGACAGGCACTGATATGGAGCTGCATGATATGCTTTGTCCTGGCGAGCAGTGTACAGCTCCAGGCCAGCGACAAAGTTGGCCTGCTTCCAGCTCATTGAGGAGCGGTTTGGCGGGCATCTGACAAGGTTCTGTGCCATTGGCGACGGCAAGGACGAGGAGCTGGCTGCGTCCCAGCTTGGCTGGCCCTTTGTAAAGGTGGCGGTTGCCCGCAGAGAGGCCCTCCGGCTGACCAACCTTGGTATTGGAGAGATCATTGACATCCTTTGTGAGAAGTCATCAGCATCCACTTGACACAACTCGACAGCTTTCCTAGGACTCTTCACGTTAGCAAGATTAAAGGGTGCAAAGTGAGTGCCCATATGCTGAGCAACTCAATAAATGCTCGCGAACTCAGGTAGACGGTCCAGTATTTGAGAAGCAGAATAGCGGAAGTAGCCTAAGGGTAGAGTATAGCTGTGCCAATGCTGAGGTTGAGGGTTGAGCGTCCACTTGACCCAGCTTGACAGCTTTCCTATTCACATTATCAAAATTACGGAGGGTGCAAAAAAAGTGCATATATGATGAGCAACTCAATCAGTGCTCGCTATTGTCAGGTAGACTCGGTCCAGTAATACTGGACCGTCTACCTGTGTAGTCTAGTGTTTGTAGCTATCCATAGAAGCATATTCTGTTGCCGCGAGGTACATGTGATGCAAGCAAGGAGACATTATAACACATTTTGCTGTCACCTCATGCTGGGTTAGCAAGGTCAAAATGAGAGTTTCAGAATTCGAGGGTGTGACAGGGTGTGCCCCTGAGATCAAAGTCTCCAGTACAGGCTGTCCAAGGAGATCAATGAAGAAAGTGAGTTATTGAACATTCTGGCAGTTGAATATTAGCAATCCCCATCATAGGCTACAAAGGCGGTACCCATCAGGTACTCCAAGAGGGTAGTATAGAGTACAGAGATTACCAGGCTTGTATAGCTGGTAGACTTATGTGTTGAATCAGTATAACTCCATAGCGGGAATGTTCAAAGGACATGAGCCTCGTTCTTCAGCTTGTCTATCAACTCATCTACAGACGCCACCAATTTGCCCCCCTGTCTCTTTGGGGGTTCTTCCACCTGCAACACCTGTAGCTGAGGCGTCACGTCTACACCAAGCTCCTCCGGCGAAATTGTCTCAATGGCCTTCTTCTTGGCTTTCATGATGTTGGGCAAACTTGCATACCGAGGCTCGTTCAATCGTAGATCAGTCCTGTACTCAAAGCACGGTGGAAGCTGAGGGAATGCAAGAGACTGGAGCTACGGCCTTCCCCTTGCAATTGACATTGTTCAACTAGCTGACAGCACTTTAGTCAACGCAATGTTTCTTTGTGGAGGATATTGTGTCTTACGTGACAATTGCTGGAAGTCTAAGCCTGACAGTTTCCAAGCCGCCATCTATTTCTCGCGTCACCTCAACAGAACCTGCCTCCTTATCCAGGAGTACCTGGTATAGTATACAGCCAAACCTGCTTTTTGGTCTGGGTATGGCCCTCTCAAGCACAAGCAAGCCAAGGACATCTGGACGTCGAAATCACACCGCAGGCAACAATAACACTGACCTGCCAATACTTCCCTGTGGTTCTCTCAGATGAGTTGAGAGGACTACCTTAGAGGCGAAAGTTCCCTGTGGCCATTGAAGCAGTGCAGCAGCCATTTGCCCCGTCTGGTTGCAGTCATCGTCTATAGCCTGATCAAGCGTGAGAATGTCATGATGACAACATCAGCCTTCCACAAGGGACCAGATGTAGAGCTGGTGCCTACATATCAATAAGGAACTACTCTAGCAGAGCAAATCTTACTCGGATTGCAAGCTGCTTGATGTTGAAATGAGATGCAGCTATGTTCAGACAGCCTACGATTTCTGCTCTACCTGTTTCCCTAGAATCATAATGCCTGGTTCTTCCCTCTTTGCAATAGACTGCAGCAGCTTGGCCACCGACAGTGGTTCTAGAGCTGCGTCATGCCTGACATGGATCCCTCTGTCAGCCCCCATGGCCAGCGCCGTCCGCAGTGTGTCTTGACATTGTCGAGGACCCATGCTGATAGCCACCACCTCGTCCACTGACCCAGCTTCCTTCAGCCGAATTGCTTCCTCAACAGCAATCTCGCAAAATGGGTTCATTGACATTTTCACATTGGAAGTCTCCACTCCAGTCTGCACAATGTTTCAGCGTGACTCGCTTCCTGTCAGCAACAAATAACCGCCTCTCGTACACTTATAACCCTACGGAAAGTAAGGGTCACAAGAAGCCAGCTTCCACGTCCCTATGCCGACCATGTTAGTGTCTTCAGCAATTCCAGCAAGCTGTGCTCGAATTGCACAGTGACATCTTTGGTAGGAGAGCCTGGAAACTTCACCTTGTCTGCTTTTACGCGAATTTTGGCAGCATAGTCAATTACCCGCTTCACAGCTACAAGGGCCTTCATAGCGAGTCGCTCAAGTTCGTCAGCCTCGGCCTTCCACACAATAGACCCTCGCGCCTCGTCAGTACCTGCCACTACTCTCGTTCCGCCGCTGGCCTCGTGCGCCAGGAAGCTGGCAACGGGCCCGCCGAAGGCAGCAAGGCGCCGCTGCCTGGCCGGACGCCGAGGGCCGCCGTTGCTGGCGCAGGCTCCGACGAATAAGAGAGACTAGGCCCCTCCAGGGGGCAGGCGACGCTCTCCGAGGGCGACCCAATCTGCCACACCGTGGCTTCCTTATACAAGCGGCGGCAAATCCTGCTCCGCTTCGGATCCTCACTGGACCACCGCTTCCGGGGCAGAACGCCTAGAATTACCTTGTGGTGGGAGCTGCGGCCTGCTGGAGTGGAGCTGGTCCGTCGAGGTCCGATAAATTATCCCATGTGGCCGCCGGTGGAGGCGGCGTCGCGCTGGCGGGGCTATATAATAGCGCTGGCTGTTCGGCCAACTTTTGCCTTAAACTAATGAGTAAGGAAAAACAACGCGGCCGGTCGATGCCGGCTGCAGCGCCCCCGCGCGGGGCGCACTTGATTTTTGGGCGGGCGACAGGCTGGCCCGGGAGCTGACGCCGGGGGCTACTTCTCCCCCAGAACTCTCCCGGGCGGGCCTCCGCACAACCCCACACCAACACCAAACAACATTCCCCCGTCACCAAACCTGTGAAGAAATGCTCTCTTCTTGCTGGCCGTGCCGTGGCTGCAGCCTTTGGCTGTCGTCATGGGGACTGCTTTCCGGCAAGTGACTGAGTGATTATCTTTGTACACTCCTTTAGGCTGGCCTCTCACAGCTATTGCCGTAAACTTGGACGAGCTGTTTCTAATCAACCTCAAGGGATGCTTTGGGTAAGTGCTTATCGGCCCCTTCTGGCTGTTCATAGCCCTCACTCCCTTTGGGAGACCACTTTCTCTGTGAAGAGCCACTTTCTTTCCGGCGGCTAGTCGCTCTGACTTGCGGCTACCAAGTAGAGGTTGTTACTAAGTGATTATTGAAAGTGGTCCTTGGTTGTCTTCCAGTGCTGTTCGGCCCCTTACGGTCCTTGTCTACTGTTTTCGGGCTGGCTGTTAACAAGTAAGCTCTTCGAAAGGGAGGGCCAAAGGGGGAAAGGGCTGTAAGATGCCAGCTCGAAATGAATGGACAAAGTCCGAAGGGCTGTTCACAGCCCCTCGCCCCTTTGAGGGAGCCACTTCCTTCTGTTGGAATGTAGTGGCGCTCCAGCCCAGCCCACCCCAGCCCTGCGTTATATATTCTTCTCAGCCCTCGCCCCCTTTGAGAAGCTTACTCCTCTCTGCCTTGATGCTGCCTCCAGGTTCCGACCGATCTACGCTTTCCCGACCTCGTTACTCTAATCGGCAATTGCTGACTAAGTAGTATGAGCGTCAGCTTGCAGATGTCAGACAGAGTAGTTTGAAGTGTTACACATCTTCCGGCCCTTTCAGCCCACGTTCCATGTCTTCGGGCTGGCCTCTAACAGCCAATGCCTCAAACTTGGAAGAGATAAAGACTTTTTCAGAAGAGGGCGATGGCTGTAGTTGACCAGCTCAAAGAAATGAACAATTCTCCAAGGGGCCACAAAAACGCTAAAACCCACAGCGACTCAAGTAGCCACATTCAAAGAGCTGTTATTCTATCGGGCTGACCTCTCACGCTCTAGCTGCGGCCTCTGGCTATCATCAAGAAATCGCTTTCCGGCGGCTACTCTTCTGGACTTGCAGCTGCTTACCAGGGAATTCTGACCATCAGTGTGATACTTGCTTAGTTGTATATATTTAGCATTTTCCGGCCCTGTTATTATGCCATATACGCGCTTTACAGCGCTTAGTATCTTGCTTTTGCGCCATCCGGCCCTTTCAGACCTTGACCATTATTTTGGGCTGGCCTCTCACAGCCACTGCAGTCAATCTGGAAGACATGTTCGTTTTCCGGCCCCTTCGAACCTTGTCTCTTCTTTTCGTGTTGGCTTTTCTTTTTCACAGCCCTCGCCGAGCTTCCTTCTTACATGGAACTTGTTAGTTTCAGCGCTGTTTGCGACATGTTTGGCGGCCGGCGTTATGCTTGCCTAGCGCCGAGAGAGAAGAAAGGCGTGCGCGGTGCGCATGAAAATGAAACGATAGCGGCGAGGTGCTTATCGACGGAGATAAGCAAGCGCGGCCAGATTAACTGGTGGCTGGGAGATAGCTGTGAGGTGGTTACCGGCAACTACTGGAGCCAGCCACCGAGGGAAGAAGGCAGCTCCGCCGAGGGAACTGCTGCAGCTCCCACTCGCCCGCCGAGCGACAGGCTCGCGCGGGCGCGCCAGCCATTGTCGCGCGCCAGCTGCCGCGACCGGCCCGAGCCGGCGCCGCCGGCGCCTTCTGAGCGCCCTTGTATGTCACGCGGGCTGCCACGGCAAGCTCCTTGACGAAGCTGGCGCCCAGCTGACCACCTTATCGGCCGCCATGTCGACCATCGACAAGATGCTCATCAAGGGCATTCGAAGCTTCAGCCCTGATAACACGAGCGTCATCGGCTTCTTCAAGCCGCTAACGCTGATTGTTGGTCCCAATGGAGCGGGCAAGACGGTGAGTATTGAGCAAGTTAATTTACACTTCACGTGGCTCGCAAACAATTTGCCAATTTGAGCAGACCTGCGTTCTTCGAGAGACGACGGAAGAGGTGAACGGATTAAATTGCTCTGATGTAAAGTGTTTAATTTTCTGCCTTATCATGTCAATACAGTGACACCACATAGTCATGCAGACCATCATTGAGTGCCTAAAACACGCCTGCACCGGAGAGCTGCCCCCAAATGCAAGATCTGGTCACAGCTTCATCAATGACCCCAAGGTGCTGTGACAAGCCTTACGCAACCCTTAACCCTAAGCACTGCACCTTTATACGGTTCTGGGAAGGCCCGCAAAATACATAAGGAGAAAGTTGCAGGCTGTCAGCCCTGGCTGTGGGCAACTAGAAACAATTATCTTACATTTCGCAAAACTTAAGCAAGGATTATAGTATCGTTAGACGTAGGTCCGCTAAGAAATACTTCTTTAGTACTTGTACCCTAATCCCTAAGCACTTAGATGACCACTCCGGCTGCAGGTCGCAGGCGAGACTGAAACAAAAGGTCAGATAAAGTTGCGGTTTCGAACTGCAGCTGGCAAGGACGTTGTCTGCATACGTTCATTCCAGCTTACACAAAAAGCTTCAAAGCTTGAATACAAAGCTATTGAGAGTGTGCTACAAACAATCAATGCACAAACAGGCGAAGTGCGTTCGAAGCCCACAGTCTGCTCAGCTTGTACTCTGTGGACAATTCTGCTCTGCACACCTTGTCAACATGTCTTGTACTGCTGCCCTTACGACAATAGTTGGGATGTGTTCAACACAAAGTAACTGAGATTTGTCTGTGAACCTGCTTGTGCAGAAGGTGTGCCTCAGTTATCGATGTGCTGACATGGATAGAGAAGTACCTATGCTTATGGGAGTCTCCAAGGCAGTACTGGAAAATGTCATCTTTGTTCACCAAGATGAGGCGAACTGGCCGCTTGCTGAGGCTGCGGTCCTGAAGAGAAAGTTTGATGACATATTCTCTGCAACCAGGTCTTGACTCTCCCCAACAACTTCAAGCCACCAAGTATTACATTTCAATGAATATTGACCAGTTGCAGTGGAGCTCTGAGAGCTCCTGACACATTTGACTGGAGCTTCAATGACCTAGTGCCAAGCAGTACGTAGCAGCATATTTTGCGCAGGTACACAAAAGCACTGGAAGTTATCAAGAAGTTGCACAAGGATCAAGCCCAACTCTTGAAGGAATATAAGTTGAAGTTGGACCATCTTCAAACATTACGAGATGCAGCCTACAGGGTTGGTGTTCTTACTGCAGGGTTATCCTACTCATGAGAAGTAGTATCAATGGCAACACACTGAAATGCATGCCAAGAGTACAGATTTTGCTTGTGTTTATAGCATTCTTGGTTGAAGTGGTCATTGACATGTAAGCACTTATAGATGACCAATTTAGTCATTGTCAAGGATTACATTTTGTAGTCCACCTCATCCACAGTTGGTGGCCATGATGTTCTATCGTGTTTGGTCTTGGTAACTCTTATATGACTCATGACTGATTCAGTTCTCCTGATGTCATCTGAGGCCTGTCCAGCTGAAGGAGAACGTAGAAGTGGACAAGCAGAAGTCGGACCATCTGCAAGCTCATATCAAGGAGCTTGAAGATAAGATAAAGACAGCTCAAGCAAGAATTGAGGATGTAGAGAGCCTGCTCAAAAGGATGCAGTCACTGCAGGATGATGTACAGAAGAAAGAGGCAGCCAGATCCGTGCTCGTCCGGCAAAAGGTGCAACAGTACAATGAGCTGGAAGAAGCGTCAGATGGTGAGTGCCAATCACTTACACTAGGAGAGAGATCTGCATGGTGCCGTGCCAGCAGAGTCGGTCTCACATCTCTTTTGGCCCTTACAGATTATGTACTGTGATTCTTATCTCAGACACACTTGAGGAACTGGAGGAGTGGCAAGCAAAATTTGGCGAGACGGTTGGAACCATGAGATTGAACATCAGCAAGATGGAAAGGGAAATTAGTGACATTCGAGCTCAGCTTGACAGTGACAAAGCAGCCTACATGAGGGATTTGACCACAAAGGGCCGCCTCCAATCTGAAGCTGATGTTCGTTTCTTCCCTGCATCTTGCCGTGAGGGTCTTCTCAACATGAGGGTTGTGTGAAATACAGCCAGTCAGAGTCCTGCTAGTGGTAGCAAATTTTTCGGAAGCGTAGCTTTTGGATATTCCTGCTGGCAGGAAGATTTCGACTCTAAATCTTTGACTTCCACAGAAATGAGGGCTCAAGCACAAGCTGTCACTGAGTTGAAGTGTTGGCTTGTCCACGCAGACTCATGCAGAAAATCGACGAGATAGAGATTCATGTCTGCAATCCATCCTGCAGAAGCATGGCATAGGGAACACTGGGCCACTTCCCCTGTCAGATGATGCAGCCTCAACGTTTTACAAGCAATCTGTCCAGAAAATGGAGCAACTGAAGCACATCTTTGCTCAGCTGAAGGTCAGGGCTGCTTCTTTTACCTTCTTATAAGATGTACAACCCTCTCAGCTTGAGCAAGCTCAATAGCTGCTGTACATCTTCTGACCAATGCTTACAGGAAGGCAACCGGGCAGAAGAGCAGAAGCTAACGTCCAAAATGGAGACTGCGCAATCAAAGCACCTTGAGAGTCAACAGCAAGTGAAGTCCAACTTGTCACAGAAGGTGGTAGCACTTTCTTTTCAAGTACTGGGCTTCTCCATGTAACTTCACTAATTTCTCTGCCAAAGTGTATATTAGCACTAACAACACCATCGGAGATCATTCCTCTAAGTGCGGGTTGTATTGAGTGTACAGACACGCTTGCAAGGAAGGAGTCAGGAGCTTGAAAAACATATTGAGGAGTCGACTCTCTCTGAGGGCGATGTCAAAAGGATAGATGAGAAGGAACGCTCTACTGTAAGCATTCTTCTTGGCTAAGCGGTTGAGACCTTAGTTGAAATGAAGAGCTGTTGTACTGCTATTGACTTTCCTTGACCTGGTCCTTAGACTGCGCCAGAGCTTGCCCACAGTGGTGCATGAAGCTCACAGTAATGATGGTTTTTTGGGTTGTCATACGCTTTTCTGCAGAAAGCGGAAGCTGATATGATTGCTACAAAGATCAGGGAGAAGAATTTTGACGATGTCATTGACATGGGAAGAAGTGAGCTTTTCAGCCTTGAAAACAGGATCAAAGCTCTTCAGCGTGAGAAGGACGGCTTGACGGAGGAGTCATCTGACAGGGTGCGCCTGAAGTCCAAGAAGGAAGAGCTGCTAGGGAAAGACAGTACTTTACAGAAGCTGTGAGTGGCAATCCACAGTAATGTTCTTTTCGACCCCCGAGATATAGCAGCAATTGTATTGCTGAAAGTCTCACTGCACAGCATGCTTAAGTTCACCAAGGGTTTGGTACTGCTTGGTACAGCTGCTCTTTCAATATTCTATGACATAACATACTGCTCACAAAGCTGATGATAGTGGAGTTGGGGTGCAGGCATGACGAACATTCAGGCTCCTTTGGGAAAGTTCTCAAAAACAAAGCGCTCGCTATGAAAGATGTAACCCGGGAACTTGAAAGGCAGATTTTGTAAGCTACTCATTTTGCTCCAGATGGAGAGCAATTCTTACATACGTTTGTCTGCATCTGATGCTTACACGTGCCACAGGCACGTCAAAGAATACGTTTCCCCAGGGCGAGCACTTTCAGAGGTGGTCTCAAGGAAATGGCAGCTAGCGTCAAGCCAAAGCGGCACAATTTCTTTGATAGAGCTTTGCATGACGATGAGACAATGACATGCAGCAGGATCTCGTGTGATCAGGATGAGGAAGACTGCAAGGACAGATGCAGATAGTGCGACCAAGGAGGCTGGCAATGAGGTCGCAGTGTTGTCGAGGAAGTCAGAGGACATTAGAGCAGAACTGCAGCAGAAGGAGCAGGAGCGAGATGGTAAGTCATTGCGATGTACAAGTGTTTGCTGGTGTAGATGAGAATGATGGCAGTGCTATACCATATACTTCTGCAATCTCATGCTTTTCATATGTATTGGTGCTGCAATGTCAGCTAAGCGGCAGCTACTGGTGACCAGAATGACATCTGTGGTGGACAAGGCTCTTGACTTGGACCGCTTCCAGGATCAAATGGAGAAGGCAGCTGAAGACCAAGATGCCCAAGCACGGTGTGTCCACAAGGTCGATGCTCTTGACAAATTCATAAGCGTGATCTGTTAGCAGTCCAGGAAGCAAAGGAAGCAGTAGCTGGAACCAAGCTGCAAGGCACACAATGTCATCAGCGCACTTGCCAATAGGGTTGCATTATGCACATGCGCACAGTCAGGGTCTTTGCCAAATTGCTCACTTGTCGGATTATATCTGCAGCTTGAATGACATGCATAGCTCACCATGTGGCTTCCAGGGTGGAGAGCATGGCAGATGGATTGGCTCGGTGTTTGGGCGGGTTTGAGAGGATCGCAAGAGATACACACAGCTGTCCAGCTTGCCACCGCCCTTTTACTCCTGAAGAGGAGGATACCTTTGTTTCTCAGGTTGCAAACATCCATCCCCATAACCCATAGAGCAAAGGTCCTTGATACAGTGATCTTGTTCTTATTGTGTTCCGTGTCATTATCAGGGTCGAGATGCTTGCAATTCTCTGTCACTAGTGAGTTGTAAGTGACCGAAGGGTGACCTGTCCTGATTTGAGGTTACAGCAAAGGAGTGCCAGTGTCACATCGAGGGAAAAGCTGCAGGAAATCAAGAGGGTGAAAGAGAAGGCAGATACCAGATTCAAGCAATTGGATGCCTTGAAGCCCATATATGAGGAGTACAAGAAGTTGCAAGGGTCTGTCATCCCTGCCCTCAAAGAGACTGCCAGGCAGCTTCAAGAGCAGCTGCGGGTTGCTACCGAAAGGCACGATGATGTGAGGACTGGTTCTGTCCTGCAATTTTGGAGGTGCATCATGGAGACATACTGCAGTTTTGCAACATTGACTTGTCTCTGCAAAAACATTCGAATATGTATGTATAAGGCATCTCTGCACGATCAATCCATTGGATCCCTGACTTCTCTCTATGAATGCTTGGGTACCGCATCCTCTTCATGCTTGAGAGTAAGGCATGCTACATATTGCTTACCTATGACCAATTTTGCAATGAATTGCAGCGACTAGGGGAGTTGGCTCAAGTGAGTACAGAAGTTGAGGAGGCAGAGAAACTCAAGACACCTGCCGACAGAATCGAAGTTCTTCATAAGGAGGTTGAAGTCATGCGGAGGCAGGTGGAGGAGATGGAATTTCGATTGGAGACAGCCTCTCAGGGCTTGCGAAGCGTCGAGGATGTCAACACCGACATTGCCAACTTGGAGGAGAAAAGGTCAGCTTCCATGCTCACAAAATCCACGATGTCAACGGTTGCAGGTCTGTGCACCTGGCACAAGTTGGCTCAAGCTAATGTGACACTTTTGTTGCCAACAGGGACGAAGCAAGTCGAAGAGTTGAAAAGCTACGGGAGGAGCAGCAACACCTCAAAGACGATTGGACGGCCTGGAACTTGCGGTGGAGAAACGCACGGGAAGAGAAGATCCGCATCGCCTCCGAGCTTCAGAAAGTCAATGAGATGCGGGTGGAGCTGAAGCGTGTCGTGGAGGAAGTGGATCTCCTGGAAGCATCGACACAAGTAAGGCCTAGAGCTTGACGGCATGGTGAGTTCTGTGCTTAATATTTCTCTGTTATTCAAGCAGCCGCCATCAACATGTGGCAGGCATTAACGCGCGAGCTCGAGCCCCTGAAGAAGGAGCAGGAAGAGCTGGCCAAGGGCAGGGCCAAATTCAGAGAGCGTGCGCAAGCTGAAGAGAACCAGCTTGATGATGAGCTTCGGGTCATTGTAAGAGATATTGATCAGCTTCGCACAGTCAATGCCAAAGTGGAGAAGTGAGGTTTTCCACTTAGACTTTGCTTGCACAGCAATCTCTGCAAGTGCTGAAATGCTCGATCTACTTGTTTGATGCAGCAAGAGGCAGGCTAGAGAAAGTTAAGATGCTGACTGCCCATCATGTTCTCCTGATAGTGGTGCACATGTCTATGCTGATTGGTACGACATCTCCTGAATAGTTGTCATCACGTTTTCAGCTATGTGGCTGCAGGCAAGGAGGACAAATTGAAGGAGATCACTGAGAAGCTGGCACACTCGCAGGCCCAGCAGCAAGCTCTTGAGGCAAGGTTGGCCACCAAGCTGGAGGAGCTTGGAAGTAACCAGGACTTGCTCCGAGAGCAGGCCAGTGTGAAGCGCAACATTGACGATAATATTAACTACAGGAAGTAAGTTGTAGAATGGGCCCAGCCAAGTCACTACTAGCTGCTTAGACTCGCTTATGAAAAGGCACAATTCCCAGGTATGCTGGAGGGGCTTCTGGCATGGTCCCTTGCAATGTGGCAACTGCTATATTTGTTATCTCTGTCTTGCTGCTGCATGACAGGACCGTGATGGAGGAGGAGAAGCTGGCTGCACAGATAGAGGCAACCCAGGTCCAGATTGTTAACATCGGAGACCCAAATGCCCTGGAGTCCGAGTTGAAGAGCCTGCTCCAAGAAAAGCAGGGCTGGCTGGCTGACCAGAATCGGAGCAAGGGCACCCTGTTAGCCTATGAAGGCAATATCGCCAAGAATCGATCAGACCTCAGGGCTCCTCAGTATAAGGTGAGATTACAGTTAGCCTAAGGACGGGCCAAGCGTCACAAGCTGTATAAGCCATACACCATAAATGGCATCCCACTTGATGGCCCAAATGGAGCACCCTGCTGTTTTCGACCTTGGAAGAGGTGCACATTGAGGATGCTGTGCAGGACATTGACCGGAAATATCGCACACAACTGATCCAACTTAAGACTACTGAGATGGCCAATCGTGATCTTGACAAGTACTACAAGGCCCTTGACAGGCAAGTACCGTTGGCTAACGACGGCTGAACGATTCTTTGTTGTGTCTTGAAAGTTGCCCTGAATTCCTTACAATGTCACAAAGAGAGAGCCAAACAGAGATGTATAGGGGGCTCTGTCTGTTGACAAGCAGGCTTGATGAGTTCTCTTCCTTGAGAATGATTCCATAAGCGGCCCTGGATTCATGTGCATAGAGCTCTCATGAGGTTCCACACGCTGAAGATGGAGGAAATCAACAAGATAATCAAGGAGCTCTGGCAGCAGACATACCGCGGACAGGACATTGACTATATTGAGATTCGCTCTGACGCCGACGGTCAGGGCACACGCTCATATGCATATCGAGTGAGACCCTTTCCTGAAAGGTGCATATCTTGTTAGCACTTTGTACGAGTTCGATGACCATCTTCCGTTTTACTAAGATTATGCAGTAACTTGCTGTGGACGAATCCTGATTCTTCTGGTGAGTAGCTTTTGGCAACTAGGCAGCAGCACTCACCTCCAATACTTAATTTGCCCTCCTGACGCCTCTTCTTGGGGTGCAAAGGTGGTGATGAAGAGTGGGGACGCGGAGCTGGACATGAGGGGCAGGTGCAGCGCTGGACAGAAGGTTCTCGCATCGCTCATCATCCGCCTGGCGCTTGCAGAGACCTTCTGCCTCAACTGTGGCATCCTGGCACTGGATGAACCCACCACCAACCTGGACGGACCCAATGCCGACAGCTTAGCTGCTGCCCTGCTTAGGTACTGGGCCAGCAGCTGCCCAGCCTGCTCATTGGATTGAAGCAACATACAAAGTCAATAGCATTTAGCAAGGGCCCTTGCAAGTGGTCTGGACTGCAATTGGCAAGAATGCTGGGGTACTGCAATGGTCCCTGCCGCTTAGCCACCCCAGGACTGGCTGAACCAAATGAGCCACTTTCTGCAGGATCATGGAGGACCGGAAGGGCCAGGAAAATTTCCAGCTCATTGTCATCACGCACGACGAACATTTTGCGCAGATGATCGGCCAGCGACAGCATGCTGAGCAGTACTACCGCATTGCCAAGGACGATCAGTAAGAGCCTCAGACGTTTACTCTCACCCCTCTTCACCCCCGGCAATAACATGCAAGTACTTAAGCTCTACTAGCAGGGCTACGTCAGATTGGTTGAGCTGATTGTCCGGCACTTCATTGCGTGAGCAACCTGTGGCAACAGAGCATCTCTTGCAAAGCAAGGCAGATGAGAACCTCAGAAGACATCCCGTGATGTCACCATTGACACGCACCGAGTGCGGATTGTGGTGCCATGGCAGCCAGAACAGCCGCATTGTGATCCAGGAAATTTTTGAGTGACTGGCATGGAGCTGTCAAGGCCACGGCGTTGGCAATGCTCACTGTTACAGTGGGAGGCATCGACTTCTCTAGCTGGTGTGTGATCAACCTCAGGCATTAATGGTCACATGTTTGCATACTTCTAATATTTGCTTTGTCCTCCCTGCGTTGGCAAAAGTAAAGTTTGTGTGCAAGCTTTCGCTTGCGCTGTTGCTCCTTGCTGGGCACTTCATGGGATTAATCAATCTCTTCTTGTGCAGGCGCATTGCAATCATGCACCGGGGGGCTGCATCGGCAGCAAGTGCGGCAGTGAAGGCAAGCAGGAACGTGCTACACAGGGAGCGAAGGTAGCCGGCGAAAGGCCAGGTGACATCAACAGCAGGCGCTGGCTGTTGTAAGCCACTTTGGAAGGGGAGGGATGGGGGGGGATGGTGTGGCAACACTTCTATAGCGTGGGCTTTAAGACGATCTCTGCATTGAGTTTTTGGACTTCCACAGCTTCAGACTGCAGCCTAGCGATGGCTGGGCGAAGCGCAGTGCAGCTACCTGCTGAATTCCAAATTGACTGGCATGTAAAGCGCGTGTCAGGGAGGGGCTTGACATGATCTTGCCGTGGGCGAGCTCAGAAGCCTGCAGCTGTCAAGGGGCGCACAAAGGTGCTGTCGGAAGATTGGCCTGCTGAGGTGAAAAGCTGGCTGCACAAATGGCAGAGGATAGGTCATTTCTGGTAGAGGCTGGTAATTGCGAGAGGCAATCGCAGCCGGGGATCAGCAATGGCAAGTCAGAACATTGGAAGTGAGTATGAGTTTGTGATGAGGGATCTGGACAGGTACCATGAGCGCATCTTCTTGTGTACTCGGCTAACTGCCTTTGGGGCTGTTGTGCTGGCACCTCAAGAACGCAAGCGCAACGCCACCTAGCAAGGAAGCTGTGGAACCTAGAAGTGCGACTTATCATCATCAAAATGCATGTAACAGCCGGCAACTAATAAGTGGCCCCTCTAGGGTGGGCTTGTAAAGTCCCCGCCGTTACGGGACGCTTAACTTCGAGTTGAGCGCTAACCACTTGTCGGGCCCGCCTACCTTAAGGTGGGCCCTGAGACGAACCTCCCAGAGACCCCTGGGGAGGGCGGCACATGAAGCACTCACTACAAATAGGGCTGAGAGCCGACTCGGACAATGTCCAAAGCCAAAGCAAGAGGAGCCGGAGAAAGGACTACACTGCAACACACTGCAGAACACAGAAATGATGCAGAGTAAAGCTCAGTACCCACGAGTGAGCAACGTCAGGTCACAGCCGCATCCCGCCGTCGCGGACCTTCGTCGGCTGTCTGTGAGTAAGACTGTGACTGCTCCTTTGGGGACAGTCGCTGGCCCGTACCTGAGAGGTGAGTCGCTGCCTGTGGGCAGCGCCTCAGGGCGAGACTTCCGCTGCGTATCACACGTGGTGCTTTCACTGTGCTGGGATTTTGTCTCTAAACCCCAGCGACCGAAACTAAGAAGGACGTACTGACCCCTGACTGTGCTTTTAAGGGTCAGGGTCGTCACATTGGTATCAGACGAGTCCTTGCATCTGATTGGCCTCGTCATCTTTTACGGTTGACAGTGCAAGGTTCCTTCTGATGTGCTGGCACTGATTTGTCCTTCGCGACTTTTTGGTGCCAGAGTGTATCCGTGGA
Source organism: Spirogloea muscicola (assembly GCA_009602725.1). Taxonomy (NCBI): domain Eukaryota; kingdom Viridiplantae; phylum Streptophyta; class Zygnematophyceae; order Spirogloeales; family Spirogloeaceae; genus Spirogloea; species Spirogloea muscicola. The sequence continues at coordinate 45,238 of WELB01000382.1, forward strand.
TCTGCATCGCCGGGTGGACTGGTGTTGTCCATCCTATCGCCCGCTGCATCCACTTGTCCGGGGTCGGCTATGGCTGCAGATCCTCCACCACCCCGGCGGCAAGCCGTATTGCCAGGTCAGTACTTTGCCTGCGTAACCTTCTGCGGTCGGCGGATTGCCTGCTGAATGGCAAGGAGTTGAAACCGACCGCCGCTGGGCGGCGAAGTCTGACTATCTGCCAGAGGCTGGTCTGTACTCCAGTCCTGGTCCCTCCCTCAGTTGCTCGTACAGCTCGCGAATTGGGGGAATGGTTGGTGCGCTGCCATGATTGCTTTGCTTTTCCGGGGCCCCGGCATAGCTCAGTACCATTGTGGTAGTATTGTCCTGGCCGTTGTGTCTTACACCTGCCGCTGACTTGATCTCTCAGTGTGTGTGGTGTAAACGCCTTGAGTCGGCTAGTTCAAGTGCACCACCAAGCCCTCCTCCGCCAGCTGTAACTCCTCCTGAAGTAGAGGACGTCGTCAACGACCTAGCGCAGCTCCGTGCACCTGGCCCGGATGGGCTGACTTCTGAAGAGGTGCGGCGCCTTGCGCGCCTGAAGGAGCAGTTGGAGACTGCCTCGCTGCAAATCGCTGCAAATCCTGTGTGGGGGATGTTGTGCGCCGAGGTGTGGATGCTCATTGCCCGGGTGTGTGCGGGTGAGGAACGGATCCCACGCCTGAATGCCAAAGTCAGCCATGGCGCTCGGCTGGGCCGTGCCCAGCCATGCCAGCCAGCCAAGTCAGTGGGCAGGGCAGTCTTGCCGCGTGATTGCGCGAAATGATGGCATGGTTCTTCCTCTGTGAGGCACCATCGGCATCTCGAGTTGGGATTGCTACCACGTATCTGACCGGTGATCCTGGTGGGAGTCTGTGAAGTTATCCTCTACCCCCAGTATCTTTAATACAAGGGATATCTTCACGAGGATGTTGACTTCTATGTACGGCGAAGTCAACGCGGAGCTGAAAGTCCGCAATGAACTCGATGCAATCCGCATGCGAGAAGACTTGGAAGACTATGACCGGCGGTTTCATATGCTGCTGGTGAAGTGTGGGTCCATGGATGCCAAGGACCAAGTACAGCGCTTTAAAGCTGGTCTGCCACAGCACATAGCGGTGATGTCGCCTTTAAAGCGCTGTACTTGGTCCTTTGCGTCCATGGACCCACACTTCACCAGCAGCATATGATACCGCCGGACATAGTCCTCCAAGTCGTCTCCTCGCATGCGGATTGCATCGAGTTCATTGCGGGCCTTCAGCTCCGCGTGGACTTCGCCGTACGTAGAAGTCAACGACCTCGTGAAGAAATCCCACGTGTTAAAGATACTGGGGGTAGAGGATAACTTCACAGACTCCCACCATGTGGCAGGATCACCGGTCAGATACGTGGCAGCAATCCCAACTCGAGATGCCGATGGTGCCTCACAAAGGTCGAACCATGCCATCATTTCGCGCAACCACGCGGCAAGACTGCCCTGCCCACTGAACTTGGCTGGCTGGCATGGCTGGGCACGGCCCAGCCGAGCGCCATGGCTGACTTTGGCCTTCAGGCGTTGGATCCGTTCCTCACCCGCACACACCCGGGCAATGAGGATCCGCACCTAGGACAGGGCCTGTTATCGATGTGGCCAAAAGGGCCACCGGATTCGGGACTGCCTGCAACTGCCAACGTCCCAACCTACCAAGCCTGCTTCGACGCGGCCGAAGGGCTCGTACAAGGGAAAAGGGAGAAGTGAGGCCCCTCCCTATCACCTTTGTGGGTGTTTCATCGGCATGATGTGGAAATGCTCTTTGAACGAGTGCTTAGGACGAGTGTCCGCTGTCTGTTATGCCAGTGATACGCTCTGTGCATGGGCTTGAGCAAGCACTGGTGAACAAAAGTCCCCTCGTTGTGTGGGTTCCTTCCAATCAGTTGCAGATAGCTGCGAGCATGTACTTGAGCTGGATCAGTTTCCATGGTGCTAAAGAACCGGTGTTCTTCATTGTGCCGTGCAGTCGAGGAGTAATTCCTCAACCTCCGTTGGGGCTGGTGTTGTTGTGTCGCCACATGGCGAAGCGCCCTTAAGTGAAGTCGGGATTTGAAAATGCAGTACGCCCCTCAAGGAAACTGTTAGTATATGTAGCTCGGAGTTCATACTTACTACCGTAAGTGCCTCGGCAGTCGCTGCCGCAGCGCCAACTATGGTGTTTTCAGGACTGGTGGCCGGTCAGGCGGTCCAGATCCTCATAGATACGGGGGCTGCTGTCTCCTGCATTAGTAAGAATGTTGTGAGCAACAAGGGTTTTGTTGTAAAGCCCATTGATGTCTCTCAAGCTACATTGGCTAATGGACACACCGCCGAAGTCATGGGCTACTGTCGAGTCCCCATACACATTCAAAATCATAAGACGGTTCTGTCTTGCCTTGTCGTTGAATTGGCACCGGGCTTTGATGTGATTCTGGGCGATGATTGTGCTTTGTTCCACTGCGGCCCTGCTTGACGTTGATGCGCGGACTTGCTCTGGGCAACGCGGAGCTCGTCGTTTTGTACTGCACAATGACGTTCCCTGCGCGCCACTATCCGTGAATGCTTCCTCTATCCAGCTGTCGGCTGTGCAGTTCAAGAAGCTCCTTCACGCAGAACCGGCTTCGCCCATGTATCTGTTGGTGGTAATGAGTGCTGAGTCTCCCCCTGACTCAGGAGTAGTGAGTGATGTGGCCTCACATGGGCCGGCTCTTGACGAGTTGTTGGCAGAATTCTCGGATGTGTTCTGCGAATTTTTCTCAGACGGTCTGCCTCCTCACCGAGGCGTGGCTCATACGATTCCTCTGGAGCCCGGCGCTGCGCCGCCGTACCGTCCTATGTAACGACAGAGTCCTCTCGAATTTTGCGAGATGCAATCCCAAGTGGAGGATTTGCTAAAGAAAGGGCATATCGAGCCTTCCCAGTCGCCGTACGGTGCACCGATCCTCTTCATTAAGAAGAAAGATGGTAGTCTTCGGATGTGCATCGACTATCGAGCTCTGAACAAGCTCACAGGCAAGAACCTGGTAACCGTTGCCGCACATTGATGATCTGTTCGATCGTCTCGCGGGGCTAATGTGTTCAGCTCCCTCAATTTGCAAAGCGGCTATCACCAAATTCGTATTACACCTGAGGATGTACCAACATCGGCGTTCCGTACGCCACTCGGTCACTTACAATTCAAAGAGCTCAGTTTTGGCTTGACCAATGCACCTGCCACATTTCAGGCTGTAATGACGAAGGTCTTTGGCCCCCTACTGTACGATTTCGTACTGGTTTACTTGGATGACATACTGGTGTTTAGTGAAACGCCTGAGGATCCTGTGCAGCACCTGTTTAAAGAGAGAAGGGCTCGCCCATTGAGGATAGGGGCTGGAAAAAGCCAGCCCAGAAGAGAATGTACAAAGGACGAGAAGGGGCCAGGGGAAGTACGAAGAACAACAAGCACAGCAACAACAGCTCGTTGACAAGTCGTCGACGGATGATGTCGGTGCACTGATTGATCTGGGCCCGTAGGGCCTGATACGGGGAGACCAGCAGTCCGTCTACCTGTAGGGGGTTTTCCGAGATGGTAGGGGGTTGAGTCCTTCACCCACCCTCGGGCCCATCTGCATAGAACTCGCAGCATATTTGCTACCTTCACATCATCTGTAGCCCCACCCCAAAAATTCCCTACAATGCTTGCTCCAACGGCATCCCGGCTCGGCGATCAGCTCGCGGTTGATATTCATGCAGCATACATGGCCGCCACTCACGCAAGCATGAGAGGCTTTGTGGCCGGCTAAATTGATAAAAGAGGGGTAAACCTTTCCTGAATCTTCACTCAGCATTCCTGAGAAAAGCAGTCCTTCCAGAAATATTACTTCGTAATAAGAAGAGCAAGCATACTCAATTAGCCTGAACAATGTATTGGCTTGTATTGGCCTCCCTTTTATTCATGCGCTCCGCGCGCCTTCTCTCTTTCCAGTAGAATGCGATCGCTGTGATTGGCCTGCCCGGAAAAAAGAATGAAAAAGCTGACAGAGAGTCAGGGCAGCCAAGAGGCAATCACGTATGAAAGCAGGCCGCCTGCATGCTATGTCGACCCGCCTAGTAGCCGCGGGACAAGGTAGACTGGTGGCTGGGAGAGGCCAGCCCAAAAGAATGGACAAGGTCTGAACAAGGGGTGGGCAGGCGGTAAAGGAGGCGCAGGCGTATTGACGCACATGTGGGCACGTTGTGCTTCTGTGGACAAGGTGTGTTTGCCTGCGCCGGCTCAGCAGCTCCGGCCTTCACTTGCAGGCTGTGGCTCAGTCAGCATGGCGGCCCCTCATCGCCTAACGCTACGTTAGATCCAGCGTCCGCTCATGTTGCCCCAATATGACCTTCGTGCTCCTCGCAGTTACTCCTCGCCTCCCCACATCATCGTTTTGCAGCATCCACAGCGTGCCTCTCTTGCAGCCCAGATTAGTGCAGCAGGAATCTAGTGCAGGATAAAGACTGGAAACGGTCTTTCTTCTGTCAGTTGGTACCCTTGTCCTCGCTGAGGAGAAGAATCTTCCAGTAGAGGGCGATGGCTGTGAATGGCCAGCCCAGAAGAGAGAATGGACAAAGTACGAATCGGCCAGAGAAGCGCTGAAGACAGCTACTCAAGTGGCCACTGGGTACGACGGCGCCACCCTCCTACGTGACGGGATGTATGGCATCGTCAAGGAGGCAGAATATCAAGTGGCGTCGGAGAGCACCAGGGTGATGCCCGTCCAACTCCGCAACGGGGTCCCTCGGACGAGGCGTGTCGATCTCGTTGGCGTCCCCCTAGGAGGTGGCAAGCGGCTCCTCATGGACGTCGTCCTAACCGACAGCTTCCGGAAGAAAGGCCCCGTAACCTCTGAGACCGGCTATGCCGTGAAGGTGGCAAACAGAAGAAGTTGCACAAGTACAAGGACCCCCCAGCGGGTGATACGTTGTACACCCTGGCCATGCGGCCATGGAGGTGCCGGGCATCATACCGGTACTCCAGAAGCGTGGCAGGCCTTACGTGAGGCGTCTGGATGTGGTGGCCACCCCCCGGTGTGGTGGGCCTCCTCTTCTCCTCGAGGTCATTCTCATCGACGCATTCCAACCAGGGGCCCTCACACCGACTTTGCCAGGTTGGGCAACACATCATGCGGAGAGGAAGGAGAGGCACTATAATGACCACCCCCGGGGCGACCACTTCTTCCCATGCGCCATGGACATATAAAGCGGCTACGGAACGAAGAGTCTACCCTCCTCCATCGCCTGGCACTGCATGTCGATGCCCGCCGACGTAGTTGGGCGGGTAGCTTAGGGCATTCTAGCCCTAAGCTAGAATGCCCTAAGGGAAAAAGCCTCCCGCAAGCCATCATTGCATGCTATAGAATGTGGCTATCATTGAGTCTACAGCGCTCCCAGGCACTCGCAATACACCAGCGTGCTGGTCGTGCATTAGCCCAGGCTAATGGCTTCCGTGGTGGTGGTTTGGCGCCTCAGTATAGCTTGTCAGATATGCATGTGCTCACTCGGAGATATTAGTGTCCCCCTTAGCTAGCTCATTACCCAGTCAACAAGACATTTGTAAGGCTAAAATTTGCCTCCCTTGCAATTTAATGCGCACCGCGCGCCTTCTCTCCTGGCCATGGACATCCACGGGAGTTAGGGGGGTCGGTGGTCCTCGTTCATTTCGCTGCTGGCCTCTCAAGCCGACCATAAACAGGGTGCAGCACTTCCTGGAGGCTCGGTGCCTTCCGGTCTAGTGTCTTGCTACCGCCTGCGTTTATCTATGTGCCTACAGCGATCCCAGGCGATTGCTTTGCATCGCCGGGCTGGCCGCGCCCTTGCAGCAGCCTCTGGCTTGCGCAGCAGGGTTGCTCTTCGTCCCCTCCGCTCATCTGATTTCCTACTGCCGACACGGAGGTACTAAGGGCGCCCTGTCTGCCTAGCCTGTGGCTCTGTCAGGAACACCTGCTTGCATCTGGCTGGACTTATACAGCCGCTTTTAAATTTTAGCAGCCGCATTCTCGACGAGCCGGTGGACGGCGCTGCGGAATGCCTCGACATTTGGCCTTCGTTTGTTTCAAATACACGATATTTTTCCTCGACGGATGGCCTGCCGGGCAAGCAAGGGGGCGGCCAAAATGATGGACGCGGCCAAGGGGGGCGGGGACTGTGGGAAGCCAGATGCTGCAGCCAGGGCGCGTCCGGCTCTCTCTCTCTCTCTCTCTCTCTCTCTCTCTCTCTCTCTCTCTCTCTCTCTCTCTCTCTCTCTCTCTCTCTCTCTCTCTCTCTCTCTCTCTCTCTCTCTCTCTCTCTCTCTCTCTCTCTCTCTCTCTCTCTCTCTCTCTCTCTCTCTCTCTCTCTCTCTCTCTCTCTCTCTCTCTCTCTCTCTCTCTCTCTCTCTCTCTCGCTGGGCTGCCGCCGAGCGTCCTCCATGTGCTCGCTGTGCTGCCCGGGTCCTACAGCCTTCTGTTATATACTCGCCCTACCCCCCTTTATCTCTCCTTCCTCCCCTCCCTCTCAGCAAGCGCGGCCAGATTAACTGGTGGCTGGGAAGAAGTGGCTCTCCCAATGGGGGCAAGGGCTGTGAGAAGCCAGCCCGAAAAGAATTGACAAGGTTCGAAGGGGCCAAACTACGAGCTAAGCAGCGACTGCGGGGCCTGAAGAGGCTATGGCAGAACGGGGGAGGATGGACCACTTAGTAGTTACGAGTAAGGAGCCTCACATCCGACAGACTAGCTGCCGGTAAACTATCCCCCTGACGAAAGCCGGAGGCCGCAGCGAGAGCACGGCCAGCACGCAGATGCAAGGCGTGGGCCATGGACCGCCGGAGGCAGAGGCCAGCCCAAAAGAATGGACAAGGTCTGAAGGAGTCGGAGTGCTAAGGACTGAGACAGCAGTAAGCGAACTCTCAGAAACCTCTCGTCAGTAGATGCAAATCTGAGTAGCTAGCAGGCGGAAAGACGTCGCCCTGACGGAAGCGGGAGGCCGCCGCCAGAGCGCGGCCTGCGCGCAAGTGGACCGCAAAAGCTAGGGACCGCTGCAAAGAGACGGCCAGGCGCATCCGGTGAACTTGGGCGAGGGACCCGGCGACATGGAAGCCAGGCTGCTCGCTTTGCTGCCCGTCGCGGCGGGCCGCTGCTCGCCGCGCAAGGCGGTGAAGGAGGTCCAGCCATTTGGCGCCAAAGGCGCCGTGTACGTCGACGGCGAGTGGGATAAACTCGTCGCCTACCGGGTGATCTGAGTACTTGCGCTCCTTTGCGGCGCCCCCTTTAGCCAGTTAAATTAGGCCGTGCTTGCTTCGCCCCTTGGGAAGAAAGTGCTCGCCCATAGAGAAGAAAGTGCTCGCCCATAGAGAAGAGGTTCTGGCAAAGCGAGAAAAGCGCGCCCCGCAAANCTCTCTCTCTCTCTCTCTCTCTCTCTCGCGCTCTCCCCCCCCCCCTCCCCTCTCGCTTCCCCCACATCATCGCGGCTACCCCCGTGTCTGTGTACTGAGTTCTGTCCGAGTGGCCAAGTACGAAGGCAAGCACATTGACAGATGTACATCACCTGGGGGTATTGAACACCAAGTGGCCTCTTGAGTCGCCTTAGCGCCTTAGCGCCTTTTGGGAGAGCCACTTCTCTTCTCTCTCCTTGTCAATTCTTTTCGGGCTGGCTTCTCACAGCCCTTGCCCCCATTGGGAGAGCCACTTCTCTCCCCCCTTAGCGCCTTTCCCTGCAGCGAGCTACTCAGACCTGATGTTGCTCACTCGTGGGTACTGAGCTTTCCTCTGCATCGTTTCTGTGTTCTGCAGTATGTTGTAGTGTAGTCCTTTCTCCGGCTCCTCTTGCTTTGGCTTTGGACATTGTCCATTCCTTTTTTGGGCTGGCTTGGCCAGCCCCTCTTTTCTATGGCGCGCTCTTCTTCTTTTTTCTCGCCTCTTCGATCTTCCTTCATTCATCGCCTCTGCTGGAAGAATCTGTCGCCCGCCATTGGCCACCCTTCACTTCTTCACGTCACGCGCACCGCGCGCGCCGGCTCTCCTGTTCATGTATCTCTCTGGGCTGGCCAATAACAGCCCTCGTCCTCACTGGAAGCCGCTATTGGCTCGCCCTGTCCCCGCCTGCTGCGGCGCATTTGGCGGCGCAATTCCTGGCCTCGCCGCCGCCGCCGCCAGCGCCAGCCGGGTGCGGCTGGACGGCGGGCGGGCGGCCGAACTAGGCGCCGCGCCTGCTCCGCCTGTGACGCGTCGGGGCGGCGCCATGGTGACGCCAAGCGGGCCTTCGCCCGCTTTGGCTAGTCGCGCCCACCTGCCCGTTTGATCAACCGCTGCGCTAATTGTTCGATTCACATTCGAGCTCCCACGGTTGCTGCCATTGGAAAGCCCAGTCAGGAATGCATAGTCAGCCTGTGCAAAGGAGAAGTGGCTTCTCCAAAAGAAGAAGTGGCTCTCCCAATGGGGGCACTCCAAAGTCTGTGCAAGAGGAGGCATCACGCAGCAGGATGGTAGCTGTGGAAAGAAGTCAATGGCCAGCCCAAGAAGATCGGAAAAGGAGTGTTGCAGTGTAACGATCCAGATCCAGTAACGATCCAGCCGTGTGGTTAAGCAGCAGGGTGCTCTAAGCGCTACATGACCGCCAGCCGTTTGACGGACAAGTGGCCCGCCAGGTGGCGGGCTGGCTTGCCGGGCAACGGCCCGCCCAGGTGCGGGCCCCGCTGCCATACCCCTCGCTAGGATCCACATGTCCAAATGGAGGATCTTTGGCCCGCACAAGGCAGAAGGCGCGCGGAGCGCAAGAAACAAAAGGAAGGCCAATTCAAGCCAATACAACATTGTTCAGAGAAATTTAGTGCAGGAGGGGGGGTGGCACGGGGGAAGCACTACGAGCCTTGGGCTAAGACCCGACAGCAGTTCGAAGCGGTGAAGCTGCTCGAGAGCAGCCTTGCTGCTGCCTGCCGCCGCAGCCTGCTGCCGGGCTTGCTGCGGGGAGTCCGTGGCTGCGCCCCTTGGGGGAACAGCTGCCGGCAGGAGGTGGAGTCGCCGCCAGACGGCGGCGCCACAGGGCCTGTCTTCCGCTGCGTCTATGCGCTAGTGCTTCACTTATGTTATGGGTTCGCTCCTAAATCCGAACTCAACAAGGACGACTGACCCCAAAGTGCGTGTGTAAGGGCAGGTTCCTTACATGCAGGCTCAATGAAAAGTGCATCACTGACGATGGCCTTCAGTGACGATTAGGAGATGGAGAAGCAGAAAATTGGCTCCCATCACTTGCTGGCTGTTGTTGCTCAGCCAGCTCTCCGTGGCCATTGCCACTCTAAAGAAGAAGGTGGCTCCCCTAAAGGGGCGCAAGGGCTGTAAACAGCCAGCCCAAGAAAAATTGACAAGGTCCGAAGGGGCCAGAAGCGCAGGCAGAGCTTGGGTAGGATGGATCACTAGGTAACCACGTAACCTCTAGAAAGCCTCCTCCTCTAGCTTTCTGTCTTCGTGCAACTTGTGGAGGAGCTTACGGCTCGTTCCCGCCGTCTCCACTCATCTGAAGGGAAAAAGAGTGTATTAAGAGATGGAGGGCCTGTGTGGCCAAGTACGAAGGCAAGCACACCTGAAGGGAGGAAATAGCTCTTTGAAAGTTGGGGCTGGCCATGGACCTTGTCCATTTTTTTTGGGCTGGTCTGCCACAGCCCTGGGCCCCTTCTTCTGTGTGCGAGCACTTTCTTTTACTCTCTTCGGAAGAGCCTGCTCTGCTCTTCAGCCATGCGGCCCTTGTTGGACGAGTCTCGTCACAGCTCTCGCCGCTGATTGGGCCGCGCTTCCTCGCCCCGCTCGTTCTCGCCCTGCACCTCCGTACGTCCGTTTGCCGGTGCGAGAGATTACTGAGAGTTCGCTTACTGCTGTCTCAGTCCTTAGCACTCCGACTCCTTCAGACCTTGTCCATTCTTTTGGGCTGGCCTCTCCCAGCCACCAGTTAATCTGGCCGCGCTTGCTTTTGCCGGGCGGCCGTTGTTCTCGAGCCCCACGCCTTCTGTCGCCTATGCCTTCGGCGCCTTTCGGCCCTAGGGACCATGTTTCGTTCTTCCTGGGCTGCCTTTTTTCTTTTTGTGGAAGAGCTCACTGCCTGTCTCTTCAAGCTTGCCATCTCTTTTCTTGCTGGCTTTTTCGCGGCCTTTGCCCCAATTGGGAGAGCCACTTTCTCTATGCTAAGGTTGAAGAAACAGGCAGTGAGCTTTTCCCAAAATTATATTTGCTCGCCCATAGAGACGAGGGACTGGCAAAGCCAGCCCAAAATGAATGGACAAAAATCGAAGAGCCAAAATAGGTGCCGGAAAGAACTGCTACACAGCTAGACACAAGACGACGCAAAGGAGAGCTCAATACCCACAGGTGAGCAGCAAGTCCGGTAACTCGCAGCTGGGAAAGAGGCACCCCGCTTAAATCCGGATGCAGCAGCCATAGCGCGGCCTGCTCGCGTGTGGACGGCGTGAGCCAGGGAGCGCTGGAACGAGACCGCCAGCCCATGCGGAATACCTGCTCCAACTAGCCGGCAGCGTATGAAGCCGGGCACCTTTCCTGGCTGAGCCGGTCGCCGGTCGATGGCCTGCCGGGCAATTGAGGAGATCCAGCCAGCGACTGCCAAAAGCCCCGTGCACGTCAATCGCCAGTGCCGCAAATTCATAACTAGCAGGGTGGTCGGCGTACTTGCCCTCCTTGCCCTGGGCCGCGTGACCTTCGGTCGACGCCGATCTGGGGAGATTAAGAAGAAAGAAAAGGCTCGCCCATAGAGGGGCTAGCAAGAGGGGCTAGCAAAGCCAGCCCAGAAAAGAGTGGACAATGTCCGCAGGCCTCAAGGGCCACAAAACAGTGCCCGGAAAGACAAAACTAGACACCAAGACACGAAATGATGCAGTTGGATGCTCAGTAGCCACGAGTGAGCAACAGCAAATCAGAATAACTCGAAGCAGGAAAAGCGGCACTCTACCGAGACCCTGAGGCAGCAGCCACAGCGCGGCCAGCGCGCGTGTGGAACGCATGAGCCAAAGAGCGATTGGCGGAGTCGACGCAGTCGGCAGTCACCACATCCGCGATGATGCGACGACCTCCTCTGGACGGGATGGGGACCAGGTCGGCGCGCCGGGTATGGAGCTGGCCGTCCGCACCCAGCTGGATGGGCATAATTGAGGTATACTCCACGGCCACCTTGTAGCCCGCCCTCCATGAACACTCCCTGCATGCCGTCCCTCAGGAGGTCGTGGGAACCGGTCCCCTCGCCCCCGTGCGCACAGCTCTTCTCTTAGCACCTTGCTTTCTGCACCATCCGGCTCCTTCAGACCTTGTCCATTCCTTTAGGCTGGCCTCTCACAGCCACCAGTCAATCTGGCGCTCCTTCATTCTTCCGAAGGGGGCGGGGGCTGTGGGAATGAAGTGGCTCTCCCAATTGGGGCAAAGGCTGCGAAAAGCCAGCCCGAAAAGAATGACAAGGCCAGCCCGACAAGAATTGACCTTAGCATAGGGCTTCGTCTCATGTAGCCCCGCTTTTTGCACTATGCTTTGGCCCGAACAATGTGTTAAGCTGAATCGCCACCCTTTGTTTAAAGCGCACCCGCGCGCGCGGGTCATTTCTGTCTTGTCCCTCCGGGCAGCCCGCCAACCGGCCGGCCCCTCCACAAGCGGCCACACGGCCGCGTACGGCTCGTGGGCTGCCGCCCGGCGGCTCCGCCAGCCGCGCCCAGACGTACACTGTCCGGGGCGGTGCGGCAACTTGGCCCCAAGCGCCGCTCCCGGTGCCGGCCGGCCAGCCCTTCCCGGAGGCGCCGACCCGGGGGCCAGGTTGGAGGCTGCCCGCCCGCACCCCGCCTCTCTGGATCCGAGCCGCCTACGTGGCAAAGACACCTGCTGACCTGATGATTCTGTCGGACGTGGCAGTGCCACGTGATCGGCCCCTCCCACTACAATGAACAGGACGGTGAACGGCAGCCATGGCGGGCTGCCGTTTGCAGCGGAAGATTGTTGAAGGCCGAACGGCGGTGCCAGTGGTTTGGGCAGAAAGGTGATGGAAGATGGAGCGTCGAGCGGGCAGAGAGGCAGTGCTTGGGCCAGTATGCTGAAAATGACCCCTCGCAGGGGACTGGGCCGGTGCCCTGGTTATATGGACGTCGGGGAGCCCGGGAGGGCGACGCTCAAGTGTCTGATAGAGCTGCTTGTGGCGGCGAACGCGGTTAGCCGCCAACCGCCAAGCAGGTGATGCAGGTGGTCAACGCCTTCGTAATGCCACCCACCGCCCCTATCTAATCTGGAAGGGAGGGGGATGGGAAACTACTCTGCGGCTGCCGCCGCCTGGAGCATGGCTAGCTAACCTTCAGTAAGCCTTGCCCTTCGCGTCGACTTGGTGGCGTCCACGACGGGCGGTGGCGGGCGCATCATTGCCGATGTGGTCACCACTGATGTGGTCGACCGCTCCAACCCGGGGCTTTCTGCCTCGCGGGCTGGCCACGCTGCGGCAAAGGCCGCTCGCAGCAAGGCGGCCAAACACGCCGACCACCCGGCTGCCGACGAGTTCGTCCCCCTGGCTGTGGACGTGCATGGGGCTCTCGGATCCCACTGGCTCGACCTGTTGGCCAGGCTTGCACGGCGCGCTGTGTCCCGCAGGCGCGGTGAGCCGGCTGACTTCAACGCCGCTGGCTCGTGGGCTCAGGTGTATCGTATGCGCTTGTCCGTCTCCCTCCAGCGGTCCATGGCCCACGCCTTGCATCTGCGTGCTGGCCGTGCTCTCGCTGCGGCCTCCGGCTTTCGTCAGGGGGATAGTTTACCGGCAGCTAGTCTGTCGGATGTGAGGCTCCTCACTCGTAACTACTAAGTGGTCCATCCTCCCCCCTTCTGCCATAGCCTCTTCAGGCCCCGCAGTCGCTGCTTAGCTCGTAGTTTGGCCCCTTCGAACCTTGTCAATTCTTTTCGGGCTGGCTTCTCACAGCCCTTGCCCCCATTGGGAGAGCCACTTCTTCTTGCCCTTCGTAGTTTGGCCCCTTCGAACCTTGTCAATTCTTCTCGGGCTGGCTTCTCACAGCCCTTGCCCCCATTGGGAGAGCCACTTCTTCTTGCCCTTCTGCGGTTCATCGCTTGACGGACAAACACTTTAGGCCCGATCAGCGCTACCGTGGAATGTAACGTGAACGTGCCGCCGGCGCCAGTCAGGGGGCCGGCGGGCGAGCTGGCAGGCGGCGGGGCGTGATGTGGCCGGAGCCCGGCTTCGGAGAGAGGGAGCGGATGGTGGAGGCCCCCGGACACGGCGGGGCCGCCCCCGCGTCGCGACGGGACGCCCACCGCGCGGCCCCTGGGCGGCGCCCACCTGGTCTGCCGGGCCGCGACGGCCGGACCTTGTCGCCATTCCAGACGACATTACAGCGCGCCCGGCGGCCGCGCCGCGATCTGCGGGCGTGTGCGGGGGCTCTCCCCGGGACCCAGGGGCCTAGCGCCACCCCCCACTCGCGTGCGCAACTTGACAGCCCCCCCCCCCACCTCCGTAGCCGAGCGCCCCTCGAGCTCGCCCCCCCCGACTGCGCAACCTCCCGCGTGCCCGCACCGAACGGCCGTGCCCGCTCCCCCACACTTCGTGCCCACTGTTGAGCGACGGGCCTTGCCACCCCTCTCCCCACTCTCTCCCTCGCCGCTCCTCCTCCGCCGCCGCCGCCGCTGCGCTGCCCCCGGCAATGCGCCCACGAGCCCGCGAAGAGGCCAGGCGGTGAGCGAGCTGCGACCCGTCGTCGGGCGAGCGCTTCTCCGACGCTGATCGCGGCGGCCAGCCATGCAGGCGCACACGCGGCCGCGGCCGTTCCCGCGCAACCGGGCCGGGCAATGCGTGCAGCTCTCCTCTCCCGGGCACCACGACGGGCCCAGTCTCCGTCGCTGGGATTGTGCCGATGCTAGCTGCCAGCCGGAGAAGAAAGCTTACGCAGCCGAGCTCAAGGGTTCGAGCAAGAAGCATGCCCGCGATGCTTCGCTACACGCCGGGGACGGAGCCTCCAAGGCCATCAAGGTGGACGATGGCGTCGACCGCGTTGCACCGCTCAGCACGGCCTCCGAGGTGCTCTACAGAGCCCCCTTCTGACCGCTGGCGGTCCTTATCTTCCATCTGAAGCGCGTCTCTCACAGAATGCATCCCTCTCCTTCTTGGGTGTGCGAAACGAGGGGCAGGATGTGAGCCACTGAGGCGCATGCTTTGTCAGAGCAGCAGCGGGTTGTGAGCAGTCAGACAGAGTGCCATGGCATTGCACCCGTGCTTGCTCGCCGCGCTGGTCGAGAGCTGGAGGCTCACGCATCTCACCAGCCTGCATTCTCGCCCTGTCACAGGCCAGCGCAGGCTGGGCTCGTCTCCCCGCGGAAAGGGAGGACGAGGGCGGCGGCGCCAGCTGCGGCGAGGGGCCGGCTGGCGGGCCTGGTGGCCACCACCCGACCGCGATAGCGGCTGGCGACACTTGCTTCAAGGGCGCGAGGCTGCGCAAGTGGGGCAAGTGGGTCGCGGAGATTCGAGAGCCCCGCAAGCGCTCCCGCATCTGGCTCGGCTCCTTCGACACCGCCGAGGAGGTGAGCACGGGCGGCGCAACGGGCGTCGAGCTCCCTCCTTGACTGCTAGCGATTGGGGGCAGCATATTTTGCAGTGATCACAAGAGCTGACGCCAACTTCTGCATGGTGGCGTTGCAGGCCGGCCAGGCGTACGACTTTGCGGCGCGCATTCTGCGGGGCAGCCAGGCGGGCGGCCCCTTCCTCAACTTCCCCAATCGGACGACGTTAGACATCAAGCTCGCGCCGGCCACTATAGAGGCCCTCCAACGCTCGCGGGCCGAGGCTGCCAATGCCAGTGCCAGCCCATCGTCGCCCGCCACCAGCAGCTGCGGAAGCGAGAGCAGCTGCACCGTCGTCGACCGGCCGAACTGGCTTTCGGTGGAGCCTGCCACACCTGACTCGAAGCGGGAACTCTCATCATCGAGCTTGACTACATCGTTCATCTCAAAAGAAACCTCCAGGCAGCTAGTCAAGGTGGCAGCCACCAGAAGCCCGAAGTCCAGCAAAGCTTCTGGCCAACCCCTTGCTGTCCAAGTAGAGGTGAACAAAAGCGAGTTACCACAGGTAGGGGCGCCGAGCAGGAAGCTTGTGCACCTTGCGCAGGTCGAAGAGCTCTTCTCAAGCCTCGAGGCGGCCCGCGGCTGCGGCCCGCAGGTCGTCCAGACTCTGCCAGACTCCGGGCTGCTGAGCCGGGCATTGGACAACCAGCAGCGCAAGTACACCGATGTCCTGGCTGGCAAACTTGCGGCAGGCACACCTACCCTCCTTCCTGAGCCCCAACAGGAAGGCGGGTCCATGGCAAGCTCGTGGCTTACGCAACCCAACGATTGCCATGCTCCGCCGACCACATCGGAAGGTGCCCACGAGCACGTGAAGCAGGAGCAGCTCGTCTCGTCGAGGTCCAGCTCTGACCTGACCACAGTCTCGCCACCAGCCTCCAGCGTGGACTTGCCTTGCCATCTCCGGCAGGCTCTGGAGGGCAATGCCAGCCTCTCTGTCTACAGCACCATCGTGAAGCAGGAGCCGCCCTGCTTCTCGCCCATGGACTTGTTGGAAGCCCCTTACTTCAGTGACTACAATGACGACAGTGACTGGGCAGTCGGCCTTCGTGACCTTTGTGAGGATGTTCCATACCTCTTGGGCCCTTGCACACCTCTCTTGGCGTGAGTCAGCTGCAGATGTTGTACAGGGATTGACTGATCTGGTCAGCTTCTCCATGACCCTTAACAAGGGCCTAGTACATTGCCCAATGGCCTCCTTGATGGCCTGACTTGAATAAGAGCTGTAAGAGCATGTCAAACTTCCAAAGAAGGCACCATGTCTTAAGAACCGTACGTAATGGACACATCACTTGAGCTCGTACTCCATCTTAAGCTTATACTACATCCCAGTAGAAAAGACGTAGCTAAGCAGAACATCATTTTCTTGGTCAGAAAAGCACCCTCTGAAACGTGCACAGTGGTGACTTGCATCAGCAGATTTAGTCTTGGTGCATCTTCTGTGCGCCTTCCTCTCAGTGCAGCAAGACAATTTTGATCTATACTGCCAACTGAGTGTCAGCTCCTTCTACTCATGGCTGCTAGCTGATTGACTGAGCGGAAGGATGTCAGTCAGATACACAATGAATACGTGGAAGACAAATCGCAATGTAATTCCAAGAGCCAGCTTCCATCGCAATAGACAATGGCGTGTGCATTGTGCAAGGCGGTCCACCCATGGGCCTTGCCTTACGAAGCGCACGTTGTCATTCTGAGCGAGGCAATGGTTGCATAAGCAAGGCCGAAGGACCCCGCGTCGCTCGCTCCGTGAAGAAGGCCAAGTGCAGGACCAGGACAAGCGCACGAGGACCGGTTGGGAAGACCCAAGACGAGAGCCCAAACCGCGTTCAGTACTTGGACAACAGTGGCTACCAACGACGGCATCCGCCGCCCCTACTACGGGGCGGCGGCAACAGCGCCCCACGACGGTTGAAGTGGGCCCTCCCACGACGCCCCACGCGCAGCAAGAGGCCCACCTCCCGCGTCGTGCCGGGCGGCCATGAGCCCCGCGGGCCCCCGCCGGATGCGGCCCCGGATGCGGAGGCCATGGCGCCGAGGCCCAAGGCTGGGCGCCGGATGCGGCCCCGGATGCGGAGGCCATGGCGCCGAGGCCCGAGGCTGGGCGCCAGCCGAGGAGGGCCGGCGGCGCGGCGGCGGTCGAGACTCGTCTCGGGCGTCCGCCGTGGCCATAACCAGCTAGCCACAGCCCTTGCCCTTACAGTCTCTTGTACATTCGCTTCTGTGGTCATTGGACAGCTTACCTTGAAGGCCAGTGCCGCTGCACACACTGGCGTCCTCGTGCGCCCACCTTCACCGACGGCACCACGCTGGTCCGCAAGCAACGTTGTGGCCGCCTCCACCACCCTTTAACAGCAGCTGGCCGTGAACGGCCTGACCAACCGTGCAGTGGAGTGCGTCACCTGGTCGCCGCAGCGCCCTGCTATACTCCCTGCCACTGCCCCCGGCGTGCCAGTCCCTTTTGAGTTGTTTCACCCTCCTTGGGGTCCCATTGTTCCATTGGCGTTCATACGGCGGAGCAGCTGCAGGTACGGCTGCAGGAGTACCTCCGGCCGCAGATTCTCCATTTGAAGCTGCAGAATATGCAGCTGGCGCTCGCCATGTTGCCAGTAGCATTGCGCAGCGCCTGCAGTACCTGGTCCAGGGCCTTCCTCCCTCTCCTGGGGCCCTCGTCTAGCACCCGGCCTTCCTCGTTTTGTCGCTGTGCAACATACCTCCCTGCCCAACAGCAGCGGCGGTCCGAGCTGCCGCCTGCTCGCCCGCGCCTGTCAGGCCGCGTCTTTGGGCAGCTGGGCGTAGCTCGCCGCTCCTGTGTCCCAGTGCTTCATCCTGTATGGCTGTTGCGCGCTGGAGGAGGCTGCAGGAGGCTGCAGCGGACGCGGAGACCAGAGCACTATCATTCAGACGGCCTTCCACTCGCTCCGCGACGTGCTGCTGGCAGACCTCCTGGGGTTACTGAGTGAGACGTAGCTGCTTTGTTTCTTGTTGTGCTTGTTTTTCTTAGCGCTTCCCCTGGCCCCCTTCTCGTACTTTGTTCATTCTTTTTTGGCTGGCTTTTCCAGCCCGTATCCTCAATGGGCGAGCCCTTCTCTCCTGGACCTGGCGCAGTGAGTAGTCCTATTTGCACCTCGCACACAGGCCCAAGTTTGCTACTGGAGAAGGTGGCCTTTGACTCGTATGTGGAGCTCCTGCTCAAGTAGGACATCATGGGCACGTCCCGGCTGCTAATCCGTCCTCCCTAGGAACAGTAGTGTGGTTGATGGTGCTCCCAAGGTACGCAGCGCTCTGCAAGCTCGACGAGGTCTCATGAGCGGCAGTCCACCGTTTCCTCGGCCTTCATTTATCCGCCCTGCCTCAAAGGCATAATCGAGTGCAAGTATGAAGAGCACTATGCAGGACCATTGTCAGTGCGCACATGCTCCGACTGCATAGATGGGAGAGAGGAAGGGCACCCACGACCTCATCAGAGACAACCCATTCGTCATTCTCCTGGAGGCTGGCTACCAAGTAACCATGCAGAGAACGTCCGATAAGCCAAATCCAGAAGGGAAGTGACGATTGTTCTCACGTGCGGCAATTCTACTTCGTCGCTGTCTTGCAGTGATGGGGGTACTCGCAGTGTCACAGCTGTCGTAGCCACTGCTTGAAAATTCCACTATATCAATTTTAATCAGGAGGAGGCGGGGTATGCTAATGGCAATGCTGCAGTCACTGCGGACCGCATGTACGCGGATCGTCCCCTGCAAGTGATGAGTGTATCGCGCTGGCATTCATGGCCACGCGGCATTTGAGAGTTGGTGGCCCAACATCCTCCAGTGGCTTGCGCTGCAGGCAATGACCCGCCGTTATGAGCAGCAGGAGAGAATGCGCGCGGTGCGCATTACATGAAGGGGAGGCCAATCCAAGCCAGTACATTGTTCAGGCAAAAACTAGTGCAGAAAAATAAGGCTATATATGCGAAGCCCTATGCAGCAGGGCGAGCAGCCCGGCTTCAGTGCTGCTGGCTTGCTTGCTCAGGTTGATATACCAGCTAATCCTATGTCGACAGCACCATAATTCCATTTTGTTCAGATACCAACGAGTCCCATCTAACCTAGTACAGGGTGTATGTTGCTTGTTTGCTCACATGAGCGTGATACGATCATACCAGGGCCACTACACCGGATCCCATTAGAACTCCGAAGTTAAGCTCCCTTGGGCGAGAATAGTACTGGGATGGGTGACCTCCCGGGAAGTCCTCGTGTCGTATCCACAATCTATTTGATAAATTGCGTTCCTGTTTGATCATTGTACGCATTCTTCACAATTCCGAAGTAGTTTACCATATGATGCCTCTACTAAGGGCCGGGTTACAACCGGGTCGGTCGGCCGCGCCGAGGGGTACGTGTCGCGCGTTGTATGGAATGACCAGGCGTTAGGCGCGGGCCCGGTCGTGATCGCACACGCCACGAAGGCGCCACATCGGACGCTGACCAGATCCTCGTTTGGGCGCGTTCAAGGGAACAACGCGCGTTTTTGCCACGCTGGCGGCCGGAATCCAGACTTACGTCCCACCACCCCGGCCCCCGCCCGAAAAGGGACAGCTGGCGCCAACCCCCTCCGAATACACGAATATCCAAGATACGCATCCGCACGTGCAGGCGACCTCGGCTTCCGTGGCAGCGACACCCCCTTGACTCGGCGGTCAAAACGATTTTGACCGACTCGACCCGTGCTGTAACCCAGCCCTAAGACTTGTCTTGTCCTGTGCGTCGCCCTTGGGTGGATAGGCGAACATCTAGCTGACACGGTTACGCCAGTATTGTTGGTCGCCAAGATCTGCATATGGCCTTGTAGCGAGCAGTGAATGTATGCACTGAAAGCTTATTGCTCAACGTTATGACCGCAATTGTGGGAGGCCAGCTGCATTAGTGGATGGTCAGACCTACTGCATTAGTGGATGGTCAGACCTATACCCTGGGCAGCGGCAGCAGCAAGCCAGCAATTTCATTAACAATCAAGGAATATGTATTGTTCACGCTCATAAGCTTCCAGCTCTACTCATTATAGGATAGTCATGTACTTGGGAGGACCTCAGGAGTGCACATTCGGCAGCTTCAGCAGCGTGTGCGATTTATGTGTATGAAGTAGCTACCTCCTCCCACGCGGCAGTGGCAAAGCTTGATCGTCACGTTCTTCCTTTCTGCATTGGCTCGGCTTGGCCTCATATTTATTTCGTGCCTACCACGCGCCTTTCTTCTTTGACCTCTGTGTACCACCATAGTCAAAATTTGCATACTGATAAACGTATGAAGACCGGACGCTCGTTCTTAATGCTGAGACGGCCCACTGATGCAAGTACTTTCAATCAAAAGCGTCACAGCGAAAGGGAGCTTACTGACCCCTAAGTCAGCAGCCCCAAGTCAAAGTAACTTGCAGCTGGAGAAGAGGCACCCCGACGAAGCCCAGAAATAGCAGCCAAAGCGCGGCAAGGGTGTGTGCAATTTCATCGAGGAACAGCAGAGGAGCTTGCTTGCGTGATATTACAGGCAGGGGCAAGTCATGACAAGGTTGCTCTACGAAAGGTCGGTGGCTGTTAGTGGCCAGATCAAGAAGCAATATCATGTAAACCAAATATACAATCAAGATGAGGACAGTACCAGCAACAAAGGGAATGCAGATAGAAGAGTAGCTGAAGTAATGCGTGACATAGGATGAGAACAAAGATCAGGCTGCATGCGTCCATCTCTCCACTCAGCTCTGCACCACATAGCGGGCTTGCTGAAGGGTAAGCGGGCAGCGCACCCTCACCAGCGGTGGCAGCATCACAACCACTTCATCTCGCGGGCAGGGTCCACTGCAGCAAGCCGCCTCAACCGGGTACGGCCATGTTGAGCGGGCTCTGCCTTCACCTGTAGGCCTGCCTGGCGCAGCACCAGCTCCAGCGTCACGCCCTCCTCCCCATCTTCTTTCTCTTCTGGCCGCAGGGCCTTGACAAGTGCGCTGACCGTCAGGATGACGTCCACGTGCAGCATGCTGTGCTGGAACAGGCCCGGCAGCAGGAACGTTGTCTGGAAGGTGACGAAGACATTGCTGAACAGGAGAGAATGCACACAAATTCCTGTCAAGCCTCAAACCCCAGGGCTTATTGTTGTTATCAGCAATGCCACTCCTAATCAGCCACATATGCTTTGGTAGCATCGGTCCGTACCTGCCAACCTTGCCCTGGTGCATCCCTACGCCCGCCATGACGTCCAGGAACTTGTGCTGGCCCATGTGCACAGCCACGCAGCTCAACCGCAGGTCCCGGATGCCGCGCTCCAGCCACCGCCGACCCGACAGACCATTGGCGCCCTGGACCAGTGTTACGCCCACCTGCGCTTGACCGTGTCCCAGGTATGGGGGAGAGGGGAGGGAGCACGGGGAGGAGGGGACAGGCAAGGTGGAGGGAGGAGCACGGTAAGGATCCGTGCAAATGACCTTCGTGAAGTGAAACCACAGCCAGCCGCCAAGAGATTGCATGCTTACAGTTAAGCTTACTGTCTAGTAATTAGACACTTTGCATCCGTATGGAGCAGCCACACCTGCGTACCTGCTGGTCGGGCAGCCGGAGGATGAGGGCCTCCTTCTCCTCCACGAGCAGGAGGTCGACGCGGTCCACCTTGCGCGAGTACACGGCGCGCTGCCGGTATTCCACGTCCACTAAAAAGAAGAGCTGCGACAGAAATGCCGCCAGAGCGCCAACCGACAGGCCGACCTGGAGTGACCCGCCAGCGCCACTCATCCTCAGCCGATAGTACCTGCGCGGTCAGCGCCCCGGTGCTGATGCTCAGTCTGTTGCCTCAAAGTTTCAGATGCTGAAGTACAACTCAACCATACGAAAGAAAATCGGCCAACAACATATACTAAGATCCCAGAGACACTTCAGTTAGAAACTCGAAGCTTGTTCGTCTTGTGAGCCGCTCAGTAAGTGGACTCCGGAACATCAATGTGACGCACTCAACCACAGGAGCTTTGTCATGATATCTGGACGGCGAATGACTTGCTGCGTGACAAGGTATCAGCAAAAAATATAGCTACTGATTCGGGCACGCGGGTCGGACCTGCGGTAGCCGCCAGAGGCGCGCACGTGGAGCTCAACGGTGGCGGCGTCCATGGATGGCCAGGTCATGAGGCAGGCCATGCGCCACAGGCCCTCGTCCTCGGTGGCCTGCACTCCTCGCCACTGGGTGAGAGTCAGCTGGCGTGCCCACAGCGCAGGCGCAACAGTGGGAAGCGGCTCCGCAGCCTTGACGACTGGGACGACCGAACGCCTTGCTCTAGTGTGGCGATTAAGTGGTGCTATGCATTACTAAGTAAGTTCGGGCAGAAAATGGCATCCAAATTGTGTGTCAATGTATGCCTCTGTCATGTGTGGCAACGACCCCATGTCCTGGCTTTGACATCAAGCCACCGAAATTTCCCATGTCTATCACTCCTAAGCGGTCGTCTATTGGGATTGGGTCCAGCAACGTATGAAGCCTCGACCTGGCGGAAGGAGGTGTTGACGCAGGAGACGAGCGCCAGCGCCCGCGGCGTCAGGTGCCCGTGCTGCAGCAGCAGGCAGAGCACGAGGTGCTCGACGCCGCATGCCGCCGCAGCCGCTGCCGCCGCCGCGGCAGAGGCGCTGGCGGACGC
>WELB01000383.1:0-19861 GCA_009602725.1 Spirogloea muscicola
CGTTCACCCCTCCTCCCCGGCCCCTCATGCCTGTACCTGCCCCTCGCTGACCCGGCTCCTCCCACGCCCTGGGCTGCCTCACGCGGCAGGTACTTGCTCTATGGAGACGTCTCGGCCCGAGCAGCTGCTGCTCTCCGCGACCCTGACGTGAGCTGCTCTGCCCATCTGCCGCTGGGCCTCGAACGTGCTTCAGTCCACCTTCTCCTCTCCCTGCAGTCTAAGGCAGGGTTGCTTTCTGTGATGCCCGTATATGGCCGACTACTGGGACACATGCTCTGGCATGCCGCAGATGAGGCCGATGCCCACTGAGCTGCGCTGTGGCATGCAGGTGGCGGACTTCTGGGCGCGCCTCATCCAGCGCGTGGCCCCCAAGAGCTACGCCCAGGCTGCAGCCGAGGTCTCGGTCACACAAAAGTTCCTGGAGAATTTCTCCGGCGACCAGGTGCTGTGACCGTACCTGCTTCGCTTCATGGCTGCTGCTGTGCCGGGTGGCGTGATCGCAGGCACATTCGTGAGCTGGGCTCTTCACTCAGCCCCCCTCCTTGTCTCGGTTTTGCCAGGTGCGCTTTCTGGCGCGCTCCTTTGCTGCGCCCGGGAACCATGCAGGGCAGCAGAGCCAGGGCATGAGGTGGCCGTATGGGCCGGTGAGGCCACCTTCTCAGAGTTGCATGTTGCATGGCTTGTGCGTTACTCTCGTATGGATGGCTGGGTGGCCTGGGCCGCCGGTCGGCCCTCCTGTTGATCTGGTCGGTCCATTGTCTTGACTGGCCAGCGAGCGGCTGCCCTCAGGTGTGCATCATTACGCCGTTCAACTTTCCGCTGGAGATCCCGGCGCTGCAGCTGATGGGAGCGCTGTACATGGGCAACAAGCCCCTCCTCAAAGCCGACTCGAAGGTGCGTGCTGACCAACTCGCTGCTTGGCCCACCCTGGGCGCCCTTACTGGCAAGGGCTATCTCCTCTGTGCTGCAGTCTCCACCTGTAGTCACCTCGCCGCTCGAGCAGGGGCTTCGGGCTGTTGCATTCTGGACTCGGACTTGGACTGTCCTTCTTCTTCTCCTTCTGCTTCCACGGCTCTCTCCTCCTAGGCCTAGCAGTCAGCAGGAGGTCGATGGCGTGCATGGCAGGTGGCTGCTGTGATGGAGCAGTTCCTGCGGCTCCTGCACGCGTGCGGCATGCCCCCCGAGGATGCAGACTTTGTCAACTGCGACGGCCCCATCATGACGGAGCTGATGCTGCAAGCAGGCCCGCGGATGACCCTCTTCACAGGCAGCTCGCACGTCGCAGAGGCTCTCTCCTCGTCACTGCAGGGCCGAGTCAAGCTGGAGGATGCGGGCTTCGACTGGAAGATTCTTGGCCCCGATGTTGCACATGTGCGTTCTTCTGAGCCTTGCCGCAGCCCAGCTGGTGCCAGCAGAGCCAGGCTAGCTGCTCGTGACAAGTTGGCTTCTTTGCTATTTGGAGGGCTGGCCACTGATGCGCTACTGGTACACCTTGCGCTGCTCTCTGCCCTGCAGGAGGACTATGTGGCGTGGGTCTGCGATCAGGATGCTTATGCCTGCAGTGGCCAAAAATGCTCTGCACAATCGCTTGTCTTCATTCATGAGGCATGACTAGATGTTGCCATTGTCTATCACATCTTGCAATTCCGCTATGCCAGGTGGAGTCACGTTAGCCTGTGCAGTGACCTATCTTGGAGCCGGATGACCGCCTTGAAAGCCCTTCCTATTGAAAACATGCATTCAGGCGTGGTCAAAAGCTGGACTAGAGGCCAAGCTGAGAGCCCTGGCTGCGCGCCGGAAACTCTCGGATCTCTCTGTTGGCCCCGTACTCACAGTACAATCTCTAAGTCTTTGACCTCTTCTTCTGTTCATACTGTCCCCGTTCTTTTGACTGCATGTTGTCTTGGTTTCATTCTTCCAAAGCCGAGTAGGTCAGTTGCTCACTCCAGATCGGTGAAGCGCAGGTCACGACTGCTCGAATGCAAGAGCATGTAGCAAGGCTCTTGGACATTCCAGGAGCACGGGTTGCGTTTGGAGGCCAGCCATTGCAAGGCCACAGCATTCCTGAAGTGTATGGTGCATTTGAGCCAACTGCAATATATGTCCCTCTGAAGGAGATGCTCCGGACTGCAGAGGCCTTTGACCTAGTCACGACCGAGATTTTTGGACCTGTTCAGGTTGGTCTCACAAGAGCGACTTGTGCTTAGCTCTTTCCCTGCCTTCAGGTGCCTCTTCCGTCCCGTCATTGAGTTTACCTCTCTTGAGCTTGAGGATGTCGCTGATCGCCCTTGGTTCCTCTATAAGCAGCACCCATCCACTGAAAAATTGTGCTTCTCTTCCAGATTCTGACGGAATATGCACATGGGGAACTCCCTCTGGTCTTGGAGGCCACTGAGCGCATGAAGGCTCATCTAACTGCTGCTGTTGTCTCCAATGACACCCTATTCCTGCAGGTGACATCATCGTTTACTGCTGCTCATAATGTTCATGGCACTCATATGATTGTAAGCTGTCATTGTGTTAGATCGTTGATTGTAGGGTCGTCATTTGTTGCTCGATGGGCAGTAGCTGACATCTCGCGAGTCGACACCAACATATACAAGTGATGGGCAGGAAGTTCTTGCCAACACTGTGAACGGGACAACGTATGCTGGTCTAAGGGCGCGGACTACGGGAGCTCCTCAGAACCATTGGTGTGTACGCCTTTGTGCGCACTGAGCTAGATCACTCTGTGTGTCTTTCCCTGCTTGACAAGGGTTGAAGCGTGAAAGCGTGACTGGATGTGAGCAGGTTCGGTCCGGCAGGCGATCCTCGGGGAGCTGGCATTGGCACCCGAGAGGCAATTCAATTGGTCTGGTCCTGCCACAGAGAGATAATCCATGACATGGGGCCTCTTCCCCAACCTTGGACGTTGCCTCCTCCAACTTAATCATATTTCTTGGTAGCTACAGACTATTTTGGTACCTGCCACCGTCTCTGGCGGCTATTCTTTTACCACTAAGAGTTGCATGGCGGTGTTGTGCTCCTTGCTCGTAGAGAGCCCTTGTTGCTGATAAATTATGAGGTGTCTGTCATTTGTTGGTGCGTAAGTGCTTGACATGATTCATGTGTCTGAGCCTTGTACACATTGCATCAGCAAGCCTTGGATAACGCCCGCACTTGCATGCGTGGCTTGGTATGGACAAGCCAAGCATCACATTGCAAGAAAGGCTTGCGGCTCTCTTGATGGTAGTCAGTTGCCCATTTGCTTACAGATGGTTGGCTGCAGTCTGGTAGTCGATACAGTAGAGTTGGTGTTATCGTGCGAGATTAAGAATAAGCACTCCTCCAGTAGTGGCCGATGGCTGTGGTTGGCCTGCCCAAAAATGGAACGAACAAAGTCCTAAGGGGCCAAAAGATCGCCAAGGGACACAGGCAAACTTAATGTTGGATGCGATGAGCGACTCATATGGGTCCCCTTGCGGAAGCAACTATTCTAAAATACAGAGGCCAGCGATGCCCAGTGTTGTACTTGCTTGATGAAGCTTGATGAAGTCCAGGCCGCCACCCAAAGCAGTTCCTGCAGCCAAAGCTATCATGGCCGTCAGGGTTAGATGTAAATACTCGTGCTTACTTTACTGCTGCCACAATGATCATTGCAGTACCTAAACAGGAATAAGAATCATGGAATGCTGATTTGTACTGACCGCATCTGCATGGAGCCCAGCGACAGCAGCTGCTGTACACGTCCTCACCCCCCCATACATTGTCCGGGTTATTTTGCGTGGCGCAAAGTCTGAAGTTGGAATTTGAGGTGGGTAATTGTGTCATACATGGATTGCGTGCTCATGTGTCGCAACGAGGTGATCTGAGGTGGCAACGGTTGGGTGGCTCAGGCTGGGGACCTTCTAAAGCCGCTGCCGCTTCCAATCAAGACTGTACAATACGCAATGCCAATAGTGCAGTCAAACTCCACGGCTTGTAAATCCTCCTGCAGTCGGATGCACAGGAGAGCCCGTGGGTTTCTGCTTTCTCTCAGTTGGTCACAGACCGTCTCCGCATCTTGCTATCCAGCAGCATGCTACGACCCCCCCCCGTGGGAGGCCTGCCTGCCATCAAAGTACCATCTGCACAGCTGCTATTCCTGCGTATGCAGGCATCACAACTACGTGCAGGTGGCGACAGGTGGCCGACAAGTGGGTCTTGGCAGGTGTCTGTCGTTTGAAATACGTCCTGCCATTTATTTGTACGATGGGCCAACAGGCAAATGTTACAAGTTATACGACGTTCCACGTCGTATGTCACTGAGTGCTTGCAGCCCAACAAGTTTCGACCACTGAGATGCCATGCAAATTACATCAGCCAAGTGGCCCCCGACAATTGATGACTTACAACGATGTCGTGATCGTCGTACATCTTGACTCGGCCAGCTCTTGAAATTTAACCTCGTACGACACCAGGTGTGGCGAGTTCGAGGTGCCGCAATTAAACCATCGGTCCATGCCGTGGAAGTCTTGGTACAATCATAACGTATTCATCTTGTATAGCAGCCGTGCTATGAACGAAAGGACAATGTATCGCCTAGTGGCAGCTAAGCTCGCGCAGTATCGCAAAAAGTTGTTGCAATCTCAGTGACACCATATGCTATGAGGTCGTCGAGTCCCGCAAGTAGGTGCAGAGATGGGCCGCAGCTTCTAGGACTCTTGTGAAGAGTGGTAGCCTGTGAAGAGGTGCCATGCGCTGGATAATGAGAATGTGTTGGTATTCACACTTGGCTCGATGGACTGGCCTTCGCGAGGCCAGCAGCAGCCAGTCTATAACCATATAAATGAAATCGATCTGGCAGTGGGTCGAAAGCTCGTGTTGACTTCTCGGAGGTGGGCCCGTTGTGCCAAATATGGGCAAGAGCTCAACTTGGGAGCAAGACACTTGCATCGTCGTCAACCTGTCATGTTTCAGCCCGCAGCAAGACCTTGTCCTTTTACCCTTGTCCATTCCTTTGGGCTGGCCTCTCACAGCCACTGCTTTCGATTTGGCGCGGGAGGAGGGGCCGACCTGTCGGAAGAAAGACGCGCCACCAAGATGCGCCCGTGTGCGGGACCACCTGGCCAGGCCAGCTCGGTCACGTGCCAATAAGGTAAGCGTAACCCACCCGGTTGACACTAACAGATAGTGAAAGTATGTATTCCTCCCCACTTAGATGTTCACGTCCGCGGGAACGGGAACAACCAGAGGAGCGTACATCTGCTGGTTGCGGCCTCTACGTAGCGGAGGGAAGTTACCACCCTGCGCGAAGTAGTCAAGGAGAGCAGCCAGGCAATTGGCGGCAGGCTTCGACGTGTGGTGCTCATGCCCCTCCCAGCCACTTCACAAGATTCACGGGTCCTCCGTCAACGGAATTTGTCCCGTCGTGACAGAATGTCATCCACCTCGTACTCAAGCTCATCCGCGAGCAAGATAGGAGGCGAGGTTGGCTGGTGGGGGAGGTTGGACGCGGCCATCCGAATGGAAGGCCCGGAGCCGGGACACGTGGAACACATGGTGAGTCACCGTACCATGTACTGAGCTCGTAGGAAACATTCAATAAGGCGTACCACGAGGTAAGGTCCATTCCACTTGGGTAGCAACTTGCGCGTACCCACTGCCCGCAAGAAGAAGTGGCTCTCCCAATGGGGGCAAGGGCTGCGAAAAGCCAGCCGGAAAAGAAAGGGTCCAAGGGGCCTACAAGCGATTAGCAGCAACAAAGGGGCCTGGTGATGCTATGTCAGAACAGGGGGAGGATGAATTACTCAGTAGGTACGAGTGAGGAGCCGCAGATCCGACAGACTAGCTGCCGGAAAACTATCCCCCTGACGAAAGCCGGAGGCCGCAGCGAGAGCACGGCCAGCACGCAGATGTAGAGCATGGGCCATGGATCGCTGGAGGGACACTGACAATCTCATCCGATAGACCTGAGCCCCCGAGCCAGCTGCGTTGAAGTCAGCCGGCTCGCCGCGCCTGCGGGACACAGCGCGCCGTGCAAGCCGGGCCAGCAGGTCGAGCCATTGGGACCCGAGAGCCCCGTGATCGTCCACCGCCAAGGGAACGAACTCATCTGTAGGCGGGTGGTCGGAGTGCTTGGCCGCCTTGCTGTGGGCGGGCTTCGAGGCAGCGTGGCCAGCCCGCGAGGCAGAGAGCCCCGGGTTGGAGCGGTCGACCACATCAGTGGTGACCACATCGGCGATGATGCGCGCGCCGCCGCCCGGCGTGGATGCCACCAGGTCGACTCGGCGCGTGTGGGGGCCGTCGGCCCATTTGAGAATTGGCATTACAGACGGCTTCTCTATTGCCACCACGGCCTCCTGGAAGATGCCGAACATGGGGTCACGCAGGGGGTCGTGTGCAGCTGTTCGTTCGCCTCCGGTGGCGCAGCGGAGGATGTGTGCCGCCAGCTCCGCCGGGTCCGTCGACCGCTCCCCACATTCACACTGCAGCACGCACAGCAGGCAAGGCAGGGCGGGGGAAGACCCAGCAGGCGATGGGTGGCCGTGCGGAACAGCTCGTCCGGCATCCTGAGGGCATCGTACAGGGGGAGCGCGGAGAGCCAGGCTGCCGCGCCGGGGGAGGCGGCCGACAGCATCCGAGCATGGCCGCGCACATCGGTTGCAGAGAGGAGCTGCAGCGTGGCCGTGAAGGACGCCTTGTCGACTGCGCCATGTAGCGCGCCTGCGCTTGCGAGTCGACAGAGTGGGCAAGGTGGGCAAAGGGGACCACGCTCTCTGCAAGGGCAGGGTGCTCCGCAAGTAACCCGTCCGCAAGGGTAGGTGCTTTGAAATCAACAGCAGTTGAGCACCCACGTCGACGGACACGCGCTTCGAACGTTGTCAGCATAAGCCTTCTGCCTCATCTGGGCAATCTCCAAACAACGCCGGGCCCATCGTTGGGCCTCTAAGAGGATTCCAGTAAAGGCGACAGCAGCCGGAATGCGTTCCGGCCTCCCCATCTGCAAAGGTGTAACGGATGCTGTGGATAGCCAAGCGCGGGCTGCCGGCGGCGCGAGGAAAAGCGGGGAAGGCATTGGGACGGGGCTGCAACGGTAAGATTGAGCAACGGTTACTGCAGGGCAAGGGTCCAGGTGTAAAGAATGGAGTGGATTGCTCAGCCCGGGCTGCCGACGGCGCGAGGACAAGCGGGGAAGGCATTCGGATGGGGCTGCAACGAGATAAGGAGCAACAATTACTGCAGGGGCAAGGGTCCAGGAGTCCGAGGTTGGGTGAAGCACTCACCCCCTTTTCCATCTCGGCCTCCACCTATATAGCCTGACGAGTTGCGAGCCCGGCCAAAGGGGCCCGGGTGGGATAATTGGCACCCAGTCTCTCGTCGACGAATTGTCCACGACCTGTCGATGGCTATCAACGGGCTACCACCGACAATCTCCCGGCCACGACAACCATCCAACGGTTCCCCGTCAATGCCCTGTCAATAGCAACTGACGGTCTACAATCCTTGGGCTATCGTTCACGTCAACAATAACGACCGCTAATGACGCCGTCAAGGTAGTCTACAGCGCTGCCGCCGCCCGTCGCCGTTCCAGCGCCAGCACCATGCTGTCTCTGTAGTGAAACAGCCGTTTGGTTAAGCCACATGGCTCTGTTGGCATTACATGACCGATTATTTGGGCCAGGTGCCCTGCCAGCTGCCAGGCTGGCTGGTCGGTGGCCCGCCCGGGTGCGGGTCCCGCCCGTCCGGAAATACCCCTCAAGGATCCGCCCGGCCAAGGGAGGATTTTTGGGCCTGCCGCAAGGCGGGCCTTGGGGCGAACCTGCTCACACCCCTGGAGGGGGGGTGGCACGGGGAAGCACCAAGGAGCCTCGGGGGCAGAGGCTCCACAATCAGTTCGAGCCGAGGAAGCCTTGGAGCAGCCTTGCCGCTGCTTGCCGCCGCAGCCGCCGCCGCACTGCGCTGCGGGGCCTGCTGCGCCGGCCTGCGCCCAGGAGCTGGAGTCGCCGTCAAGGCGGCGCCACAGGGCCTGTCTTCCGCTGCGCTATGCGCTAGTGCTTCCTTGTGTAGTGGGTTGGCTCCTAAACCCCCTATGCTCGAATACAATAAGGACTCTCTCCCTCTAACTGCGTGTTCAGGGCGAGATACCTTACAGTCTCGGGCGTCACGACTTTCGTTTGCGCCGATCTCCGCTCAAGGTTGAATCCACGCTGGTAAAGGACCCAACCCCTAAGCGGACAGTTAGGGGTTAGATCGTCCTCATTGGGTTCGGTCGCTGGGGTTTAGAGACAAACCCCCCCAGCACAGTGAAGCACCACGTGTAGTACGCAGCAGAAGTCTTGCCCTGAGGCGCTGCTGACAGGCAGCGACTCACATATCAGGTACGGGCCAGCAACTGCCCTCAAAGGAGCAGTCATACTCATACTCACGGGAGAGCCGGTGAGGGTCCGCAGCAACGGAACGCGGCGACAGGTTCCAGCAGCAGGCAGCTGCAGGGCTGCGTCGGCGGGCTGCGGCAGCAGGTGGCAGCAGGGCTGTGCCATTCTCTCGCGGGCTTCTCTGATGTTGACCGGGTGACCCGCGTCTGGTCTGAGCCCTACTTATACTGCTTCATGTGCCACCCTACCCAGGAGTTTCTTAGAGGCTCGTCTCAAGGCCCACCTTAGAGAAGGCGGGCCCGACACGGGGATACCAGTGCGAGGCTAGGCCACGCGTGTGATGAACTCGGCCCTACACACGCAGTTAGGAGAATTATCCTCGTTGAGTTCGGCCGTAGGGGGTTTAGGGACCAACCACTAGCGCATCGGCGCAGCGGAAGACAGGCCCTGTGATGCCCCTGTCCCTAACTACACAGTTAGGTCTAGAACGTCCTGTTTGGGTTTCGGACATAGGGTTTTGGAGACAACCCCCTTACAGAGTGAAACGCCAGCGCACACAGCGCACACACACGTGCACATAGCGCAGCGGAAGTCTCACCCTGAGGCATCGCCGGAAGGCGGGGACTCGACCGATGATCAGCAGCTGTCCCGCAAGGGGCACAGACATTGTAACGTCCCCGCCGTTACGGGACGCTTAAGTCCGAGTTAAGCGCTATCGTGTAACCATTGACACGCACGTGCCTGACGCGTGCGACGCGCGAGGGACCCGCGTGAGGTGTCGCGCAGTGTGACGCGCCTGCTGACGATGTGACGTTCAGGCGCGCCGCCTCCAGCAGAGGTGGCGAATCCTGGACTTCCGGAGAGAAGCTCTCGGCATATTCTGGTATCTGCCGACACACTCGTAATGACGTGTATGTGACACGTGTGGCGCGCCCGTGACGCCGCGCCACACCCGTGACGCACTGGCGGCGCCGCAAGCCATGCGCCGCAGGGCGCCGCTCGGCGGCGCCGCGGCGCCGCAGGCTGGCCGCCATTGGCCGCCACTGGCCGCCACTTCCAGAAGGAAGCCGCGTGGCCTGGCCACGTACTAGATTCCCCTCGTCGGGCCCGCCTCCCCGAGGTGGGCCCTGAGACGAACCTCCCAGAGACCCCTGGGGAGGGTGGCACATGAAGCAGAACAAGTAGGGCTGAGACCAGGCTCAGGGTAATCGGTCTAAGTCAGTGAAGCCCACGCAAGAGAGAGGCGCGCAGCCCTGCTGCCGCCTGCTGCCGCAGCTCGTCCACGCAGGTCTGCTGCTGCCTGCTGCTGCAGCCCGACGCAGCAACCCGTCGCTGCGGATCTTCATCTGCTCTCCTGTAAGTAGACTGTGGCTGCTCCCACGAGGGACAGTTGCTGGCCCGTACCTGAGAGGTGAGTCGCCGCCTGTCGGCGGCGCCTCAGGGCAAGGTATACCGCTGCGTAGTACACGTGGTGCTTCTCTGTGCTGGGGGTTTGTCTCTAAACCCCAGCGACCGACATCAATAAGGACTTACTGACCCCTGACTGTGCACTTAAGGGTCAGGAACGTCACAGACATGGAACTTACAGAGAGCCGGCGATGCCTGCAGCTACGAGCTGCGGTGACGGGCTGGGCAGCAGGCGGCAGCAGCAGGTTTGTGGCGGTGGCTGCGGCAGCAGGCAGCAGCAGGGCCGTGCCTCTCTTGGCGTCACGGGTCCGACGGAGTATTCTGGCCTCGGCCTACTACTGATAAGCGTTCCATCTGCCTCCCCTCTCCTCAGGGTGTGCGAGGGTCGCCCCAAAGGTCCTCCCCCGGAGGGGCGGGCCTGACAAGGGAATACAACGAATCAAGAGACACTGCCGCACAGCGCCAAGGGGCTGGCGCCAAGAGAGTGGCGCACCAGGTCAAGAGCCTTAAGGGCTCACGGGGCCAAGGGTCTGAGGGCCATGAGGCCATGAGGCCAGGCGAGTTGGCCACCCGGCCGGCCCGCAGGGCGTGGGCCCGAGGGAGAACTGGCCTACCCGGCCAGCCCACAGCGTGAGCCCGAGGCGTGCGCACGTGGTATGGAGCCCGGGACCTCGAACCGTACTTAGCTACATACAGCGGAGCAAGCTACCGGTACCGTTTGGGACTTCCAAACGGTAGATATGATACGATCATGTGAGGTTACCGGCACCGTCGGCACTCTTCAACGGAGGGCACGTTACAGGCCCAGCGGTGCCGCCGTCCAGCGGCGACTCCACCTCCTGGGCGCAGGCCGGCGCAGCAGGCCCCGTTGCAGAGTGCGGCAGCGGCTGCGGCGGCGAGCAGTGGCAAGGCTGCTCCTGGGCTTCCCCGGTTCGAACTCCCGTCGAGCCTCAGCCCAAGGAGGTGCTTCCTCGTGCCACCCTCCCTCCAGGGGTGTGAGCGGGTCGCCCCATGTCCCGCCTTGCGGCGAGCCAAAGATCCTCCCTTGAGTGGGTGGATCCTGGCGAGGGGCATTTCAGGACGGGCGGGGCCCGCCTCTGGGCGGGCCACTTGCTCGGCAAGCCAGCCCGCCACCTGGCGGGCCACGTGTCCCAGATGGCCGGTCATGTGATCCTAACAGAGCCATGTGGCATAACCAGGCGGCTGGATCATTACATACCTCCCCACTCTGGTGTTCACGTCCTCGGGAACAATGAAAGAACAGCCGACAGATATCAAGATGCCCGACGGCTGCTGCCTCAGCCAAGCCTAGGAGGATTACCACCCTTGGCCAGGTATGTCCTGAGAGCATCCGGACATCTGCCAAATTGGCCGCAGGCTCCCACGTGTAGTGCTCAGGCTTATATCCGAGCCACTTCACCAAAAACTCACGGGTCTTACGCCCTCGGAGCTTGTCCCTGTGAGACAAGATCTGCAACGTTTCCTCCGTTTGACAGTGCTAACGGTGCTGGTGACGTTACATGGCCGTATCGTTTCTACCCTTTGGAAGTCCCAAACGGTATGCGAGGAGGCGACGCTTCGCGTTCCCATTTGTAAGACGCTTCGCGTCCCCTTTGTGCCGCCCGAGGTGCCGCTTCGCGTCTCCTTTCTACCGCCCAGGGCGCCGCTTCGCGTCGCCCTTGTGCCGCCCAACGGTTGTCGTTTCGTGTCCCCCTTTGTCCGGCCCGCCCCTCCTGGGGAGGGCCCTGGGGACAATCCTCGTCACACCCTCAGGGGAGGGGTGGCAGGGGAACGCTATAAGTAGTGGGCCTCGGCCGGACACCTCAATTCGACCCAACGCCCGAGAGAGACACAGCCCTGCTGCTGCCTAGCCAGCCCCGCTGCTGCCCGCTGCTGCCACCGCCGCCACAGCTGAACTGCTGCCGCCTGCTGCCAGCCCGTCGCCGCAGCTCATCGCAGCGGGCCCCGCCGGCTCACAGTAAGTCTAATGGTAGAGTCACCGCCCTAGGCGTGCCTCAGGGTAAGACTTTCGCTGCGCTCTGTGCGCGTATGTGCGTTGGCCTTCTCCTGTATGAGGGTTTTTCCAAAACACCCTATGCTCGAATCCAAATCAGGACACTCTGACTCTAGTTGCGTGATTAGGTGCAGAGATGTCACAAGATCTCTTCCACCTCGCATTCAGAATCATCCTCGTCCAGTAGTGGAGGTGGGGGCGGTTGGACACGACAATCCGAAAGGAAGGCCCTCAGCTGAAACACATGGAAGACGTTATGGACCTTCCAATGCACCGGTGTCTTCAGCTCGTAGAACACCTTGCCCACAAGGCGTACTACTGCAAATAGTCCAACCCACTTGGGCAGCAAAAACAACTTGCGCGTACCCACAGCCCGCAAGGATAAGTGCTTCGTGCTCAGCATCACTTGCGCACCAACATCGAAGGACACGTCCTTCCGATGCATGTCAGCATAAGCCTTCTGGCGACTCTGGCCAATTACAAGAGATGCCGAGCTCGTCTATGAGCCTCCAAGAGGGTTCAGTAAAGTACCGCGGCGGGAAGTCGTTCCGGCCTCCCCACCTGAAGTGGAGCTCGGGGATGCTGACCGTACTTGAGGAAGAAAGAAGTCTCCTTTGTGAACGCAAGATAGGCATTGTTCACAGCATATTCAGCTGGAGCCAAATACTCATCCCAGTCAGGTCGGCTGGGATTGACGAAGTGCCTCAGCATGTCCGAGAACCCGATTAATTCGCTCACTTTGGCTATTGGTTTGTGGATGGAAGGCTGTGGACAAAGCCTGTTTCGTGCCAATATAGCTTGCAAACTTCTTACAGAATTGACCTGTGAAGCGAGGATCGCGGTCCAAGACCAATCTCTCAGGTACTCCATGCAGCTTCCACACCTTTTAGCACAAAGATGCAAGCAACATCCTTCGCTGATGCCAGCATAGTCATGGGAGCAAAATGCTATTATTTGTATTCAAGCCTGGTTTAATTCGATACAACGCGCAAAACCTTACCAATCCACAAAGACGACAATGGCATCATGGCTGTTCCGCGTCTTAGGCAATTGTGTGATAAAGCCCACATTTACATCAGACCAATTCTAAATGGGCTGAAGCAATCCGGCAGGTTTGCCAGAGATTGCCTTACTACGCTGGCATGTGGCACAGCTTGCCATAGAAGGCGCACCTGGGCTGAAAAGCCCTTCCACCAAAAGAGGCGTCGCACAGCCTATCTGCTTTTGCTCACTCCCAGATGACCACTGTAAGGCGTATCATGCAGCTCCTGCATCATGTCAGTGCGCAAGGCATTGCAGTCCGGGACCACAATCGCGTCGCCTTGCCACCAGAAGCCTTTGTCATCAGTGAGTGTGCTTACGTTGGCGGCTGCAGCAAAGCATGGGTCTTTGCCATACCCTTCACGGATACGGACGTAGACTTCAGACAGGTCAGCCGTGGGTGGCCAAGAAGCTTGACGAGTCGGACGCAGTCCTGCAGCCCGCACTACAGAAGCATTTAAGGTAGCCAACGCATCAGCGTTGCGAATGTTGCGACTAACAGGGTCTGCAACATTAAGCCGTCCAGGGCGATAAAGCCACTGGAAACTCAGCCCATCCAGCTTGACGCCTAGTCACATGCTGCTGCATGTGAAAATATGTCAACGAGCAATGATTAGTGACGACCGTAAAGTCCAAACCTTCGAGGTAGCAACGCCAGACACGCAAGGCGTGTACCACAGCCAGCAATTCGTGCTCGCCCCTAGTGCAGTTCCGCTCTGCAGGAATCAGCAGGCGACTCTGAAATGCTAACGCGTGACCCTCTTGCAAGAGCACGGCACCAATGCCGGTCAAAGACGCATCGCAGATGAGCTCATAGGGTACGCTTTCACGTAAAAAGGCCAGCACAGGCGAAGATGTCAAGCCTGCTGTATTCCCTCAAATGCCCTCTGGCATTTGAAAGACCAATCCCAAGGTACGTCCTTACGAGTCAGCTTCGTAAGGGAAGTGCCAAGTTCCCATAGCCTTGTAGGAACTGCCGGAAATAATCTGCGATCTCAAAATGGACCGCATTTGTGGCACAATTTTGGCACAGGCCACTCCCGTACGACCGAAGCTAAAACATTCTAAGCCCTTCACAAGCAGTTAAGGGTTAGGACGTCCTGATTGGTTTCTGTCTCTGGGGTTTAGAGACGAACCCCCAGCACAGAGAAGCACCACATGCACACGCAGCGGAATACTTTGCCCTGAGGCGCCGCCGACAGGCGGCGACTCACCTCTCGGTACGGGCCAGCAACTGTCCCCAAAGGGAGCAGCCACAGTCTACCTTCAGAAGAGCCGATGAAGATCCGCAGGGACAGGTTGCGGCGTCGGGCTGCAGCAGCAGGCAGCAGCAGGGCTGCGCGGACGAGCAGCGGCAGCAGGCGGCAGCAGGGCTGCGCGCCTCTCTCTGGCGTGGGCTTCGCTAACCAGAGCCGGGTGCCCGGAGGCTGGTCTCAGCCCTACTTATANCACACAGTTAGGGTCGGAACGTCCTGATTTGAATCGAACATAGGGTGTTTTGGAGACAACCCCCTTACAGAGTGGAACCGCCAGCGCACACAGCGCGTACTCGCGCACACAGCGCAGCGGAAGTCTTACCCTGAGGCACCGCCGGAAGGCGCGGCGCTGCGCGGCGCGGCGGCCATGGCCCGGGGGCCCGGGCGACCCTGCGGCGACAGCTCCGGCAAGCCGCGGTGAGCCGCGTCTCACTTGCCGCGCGTCGCCCACGTGTCGCACGCCAACGATACCCGGGCCGCGTGCCGTTACCACGCGTTAGCGTTCAACCAACGGTTAAACGTCACGTAACGGATGGGGACGTTACAGAAGCCTTCTTGGGGTCGACACGTATGCCGTCTTTCTTTGCCCACGACATTCCCAAGGTATGTCAGCTCTGGCTGGTTAAATGCGCACTTGGACCGCTTGGCATATAAGTGGTAATCACGCAGCAACTGCAGCACTTGGCGCAGGTGCTTCACGGGATCCTAAGGTGTTTTGCTGGACACGACGATATTGTCCAAGTAAATCAACACAAAATGGTAGAGCAGAGAAGAAAGTGCTCGCCCATAAGAAAAGGGGGCCAGCAAAGCCAGCCCAGACAGAATGGACAATGTCTAAGGCCAAAGAGAGAAATGACACACAGCTAGGCAGCTAGACAATAGACAGCTTAGCTGTCTTATCGGGTTTAGGCGCCATGGCGGGCGGCGCGCAGCTGCCGCCACCTCGGCGCCAACGGCGCACTCCGTGGCAACCCCGGAGTAGGGCTCTGCTCGCTGCTACACGCTTGTAGGAAGGGCTCGCCCAGAGAGAAGAGGGGCTGGCAAAGCCAGCCATAAAGAATGGACAATGTCCAAAGCCAAAGAAAGCGCTCGAGAGTACCAGCATCATGCCTCCGACCGCTGGGGCGGATGGCCGCATCCACATCCGGCGCGCCGATCTCGTCGCCAGCGCTCTCGGTGGGGGACCTCGGCTTATCGCCGACGTTGTCACGACTGACAGCTTTGTTTCCAGCAGCGCCAAACGCTCGTCAGAGGAGGCGGGCTACGCAGTCCGCCAAGCGGCGGACGCCAAGGAACGTAAATACGCGGACCACCCGGAGGGCGACGCATTGAAAGAAAGTGCGCGCTCATTGAGAAAGTGGGGCCAGCAAAGCCAGCCCAGAAAGGATGGACAATGTCAAAAGACGAAAAAAACAAAAAAACACACAGCTAGGCAGCTAGAGAATAAGACACGACGAAAGCGCAGGAAACTCAAAACCCGCGGGTGAGCAACATCAGGTCAGAGTAGCTCGAAGCAGGATAAGATGCATTCAGACGCGACCCAGAAGCAGCCGCGATAGCGCGGCCTGCAAGCGAGGGGACGGCATGAGCGAGGGAGCGTTGGAAGGACACGGAGAGCCGCATCCGGAAGACCTGGGCCAGGGAGCCGGCCGCGTTGAAGCCGGGCAGCCCCCCTGGCAGACCCGGCCGCCGCTCGATGGCCTGCTGGGCAAGCCGCTGGAGGAGATCCAGCCAGCCGCTGCCATAAGCCCCGTGGACATCGATGGCAAGGGCCGCGAATCCGTCGCCGGGGGGGTGATCAGCATACTTCCGCTAAGAGCAGGGGGCCAAAGACCCTTGACATCACTGCCTGGAATGTAGCCGGTGCATTGATCAGACCAAAGCTCAGCACCTTGGACTGAAAAAGTCCGAGCTGCGTACGGAACGCCGACTTTTGAACATCCGCAGGCGTTTGAATCTGATGACACCCACTTGCCAGGTCCAGGGAGCTAACCACCGTAGCCCCTGCAAGCCAATCGAACAGATCATCTATTTGAGGCAATGGGTATCGGTTTTTGACAGTAAGCTTATTCAAGCCCGATAATCAATGCACATCCGTAGAGTGCCATCCTTGTTGTCAAAGAGAATGGGTGCTCCGCATGGCGACTGAGAGGGCTCAATGTAGCCTTTCGCCAGCAGGATGTCGACCTGGGATCGCATGTCTCGAAATTCGAGAGGGCTTAGCCGGTACTTGGGACGGTAAGGGGGGTGAGCGCCTGGCTCCAATGGACTTGTATGAGCCACACCTCGGTGAGGAGGTAGACCGTCCGGAAGAGAGTCGGGAAACACATCGGCAAACTCTTCCAGCAGCTTATCAAGAACCCCGCCATGTGAATCCGCAGCATTCACACACAAGTCGGGCTTAGACTCGTCATTCAACGCCACCATCTAAGACATGCCATTTGCGAAGTGTTCTTGTGAATCAATTGCTTCATCTACTGTACATGGCGGACAGCGGAATAGAAGCCCCTGCCTGTAATGAACCAGCCGTGTGGTTAAGTCACATGGCTCTGATGGCATTACATGACCGACTATTTGGGACAAGTGGGCCCGCCAGCTGGCGGGCCGGCTTGGCGCGCAAGGGCCCGTTCGGCGGGCCGGCTTGCCACGCAAGGACCCGCCCGGAGGTGGGTCCCGCCATTCGAAATACCCCTCGAGGATTAGCCCGTTCAAACGGAGGATCTTGGGCCCGCCGCCGCTGCTGGCCTTGGGGGGACCCGCTCACACCCCTGGAGGGGGGGTGGCACGGGGAAGCACAAGGAGCCGTGAGGGCGGAGGCTCAACAGACAATTCAAGCCCGTGAAGCCCAGGAGCAGCCTTGCCACTGCTCGCCGCCGCAAACGCCGCCACACTCCGCTGCGGGGCCTGCTGCGCCGGCCTGCGCCCAGGAGGTGGAGTCGCCGCCGCTCGGCGGCGCCACAGGGCCTATCTTCCGCTGCGCGACGCGCTAGTGCTTTCACGTGTAGTGGGTTGGCCTCTAAATACCCTACGGCCGAATCCAATAAGGACTGCTCACCCCTAACTGCGTGTGTAGGGCGAGATTCACGACACTGCCGCCACCGGCGGTGCTTAGGGAAGCTGCTTGCAAAGGAGAAGGCGCCGTGCGCCACGTTGGACAGTGCTAGTCTGGCGTTCAAAACCGAGGCATGCTTGTGGCACAAAGCCAGTTATCTCCCAATACAACTTCGAATGCAGCAGTCAACACAATAGCGTTCCAAGGCACCTCGGCTTTGTATTGCTGAATGCGAATTGGAATTGTGCACAAACCCAGCACTTCGGTGGGGTGGCCATCGGCCAATGTCACTCGAGGTAAACCATATGCTTGCAAATGCGAGCCAGTGGAGCACACCAATCCCCTACTGACAAAGGACACTGAGGCCCCTGAGTCTAGGAGGATCCTAGCTGGTGCCGTAGCAACCAGCCCCTCAAATAGCATAGTGTGTCCCCCATGGACACTGCCAAGGAATGGGGTGCCAGCGACATAGACCCGGACCGCGGTCGGGTAAGACCTACGCTGAGAGGCATCGACGCTACGCCAAAGGAGCCTGTGTCCCGCCTCGTGCGAGCACATCAGCGACATCCCCAGCGAAGCTCGAAAGTCACGCCGCGCTTCTGCGACACAATGAAGAACAGCATTTGTTCAGGCCGACGGCACTCAGGCCAGCTCAGATAAAATCAGCAGCCTTTTGCGAGTTATTGTGGGCTACTCACACAAATAGAGGCCCTCCGGCCTGCAGACCTTGCAACAAAGCAGAAATGGAGCGCACAACCTGCACTTTGGTTCACGGGCAAGCAATGCCAGCAAGATCAAACAGCTCAAGTGCTTCTGGCTGAATGAGATGGCTCTCAG
Source organism: Spirogloea muscicola (assembly GCA_009602725.1). Taxonomy (NCBI): domain Eukaryota; kingdom Viridiplantae; phylum Streptophyta; class Zygnematophyceae; order Spirogloeales; family Spirogloeaceae; genus Spirogloea; species Spirogloea muscicola. The sequence continues at coordinate 17,944 of WELB01000383.1, forward strand.
AGACAAGGGTCAGGCACTCACGCTTGCCCTTGAAGTTGCCCTTGTCCCTGCCCATAGGGCGCTATGGACGTGGCCGCGATGAAGACGGACCTGCCGCCGGGCAGTCCCAAATCTGGTGGCTCTTGTCTCTGCAGCCAAAGCAGCCACCACCACCTTGCTTACGCGGCTTCTAAGAGCCGCCTTCACCTGCCACGCGTGGCTTCTGGAAGCTGCCGTGGGGACGAGCGCTCTGGCCCTCCTTAGGGTGGAATCGCTTCCTGCCCCGGTCTGCCTCCGCCGCCCTGCCTGCCTCCAGCAGGGGACGCTTGCCACGCCCCAGATCCGGCGTGCTGACCACCTTCCTGGCGTGCTCGACCATCTTCGACAAGTCCGTGAACGCTTCGGTGGTAGCGGGGTCCGTTGCCACCCATGAGCGCATTTACATAGGCAGCCAGCCTTGAACCTCTGGAACTGGTCAATTGCCTGCATAGGCTTATTTCTCAGCTTGGAGATGAGCAGCCTGAAATGTCGCACGTAAGGCTCAAAGTCGGCGCTTCTCTCGCTTCCCATGCAAAGCGCATCCAGCTCGTCACGGGCTCGCAGCTCCGCATGGGGGTTGTAACATTTCTGTCCCTAAGCACACAGTAAGGGTCAGAACGTCCTGTTTGGGTTTAGGACATAGGGTGTTTGGGAGACAAGCCCCTTCCCGAGTGGAACGCCGCCAGACTGACTTGGATAAGTATCTCGCTCCCGCGGAATATGCGGTGAACAATGCCTTTCATGAGTCCACCAAAAACACCCCTTTCTTCCTTGAGTACGGTCAGCATCCCCGAGCACCTTTACAGGTGGGGAGGCCGGAACGTGTGCCGGCCGCAACAAGCTTTACCGGTCACCTCCTGAAAGCTCAGCGGAGGGCTAGGCAATGCTTGGAGATTGCCCAGCAACGGCAAAAGGAGTATGCTGATCGACGTCGTCGAGATATCTCCTTCGACGTGGGTGCTCAAGTGCTCGTGAGCACGAAGCACCTCTCCATGCGAACTGTCGGCCCGCCTAAGTTGCTGCCAAAGTGGGTTAGACCCTTTCGAGTAGTGTGCCGTATCGGGCCGGTCGCATACGAGCTGGAAACACCGGTGCACTGGAAAATCCACAAGGTCTTCCACGTGTCCCAGCTCGAACCATTCCATTCGGATGGTCGTGTCCAACCGCCCCCACCTTCCCTCGTCGTTGCCAACGAGGAAGAATTTCAGGTGGAGGAGATTTTGTCTCACCGAGACAAACTCCGTGGGTGACGTAAGGCCCGAGAGTATCTTGTAAAGAGGCTCGGTTATGGACCGGAGCACAATACATGGGAACCGGCGGCCAATCTTGCCCATTGTCGCGCCGTTCTCCGTAGGTATCTTGCCAAGGGGCATTCCCCTTTGCGTCGTAGTACCACACTCCCCCGTCGAACTTAACTTCTTCGGGTCTGTAGCGTCATGTCCTTGTTCCAGAGGACGCGAACATCTAATTGGGGAGGAATGTAACGTCCCCGCCGTTACGGGACGCTTAACTCCGAGTTAAGCGCTACCGTGTAACCAACTGACGCGCACGTGCCTGACGCGTGCGACGCGCATGTGACGCGCGAGTAACCCGCGCGAGGTGACGCGCGGTGTGACGCGCCTGTCAGCGATGTGACGCACAGGCGCGCCGCCTCCAGCAGAGGTGGCGAATCCTGGACTTCCAGAGAGAAGCTCCTCGGCATATTCTGGTATCTGCCGACACACCCGTAATGACGTGTATGTGACACGTGTGGCCGCCGTGACGCCGCGCCACACCCGTGACGCACTGGCGGCGCCGCAGGGCGCCGCCGTTGGCCGCCATTGGTCGCCACTGGCCGCTACTTCCAGAAGGAAGCCGCGTGGCCTGGCCACGTACTAGATTCCCCTTGTCGGGCCCGCCT
>WELB01000383.1:20234-52054 GCA_009602725.1 Spirogloea muscicola
GCCCCAGGCGCCGCGTCGCGTCACCCGAGGTGCCGCGTCGCGCCTCCTCGGCGCCACCCGAGGCACCCCGTCGTACCTCATTGGCTTTGCCAAGGCGCCCCTCCGCGCCGTCCCATAGCGCCGCGTTCACGCGCCGCTTCGCGCCTCCTTCGAGCCGCCCAAGACGCCGCTTCGCACCTCCTTGGAGCCGCCCAGGGCGCCGCTCTCCGTGTCCCCTTCGTCCGGCCCGCCCCCTCCGGGGAGGGCCTTGGGGGCGACCCTCGTCACACCCTCGGGGGAGGGGTGGCAGATGGAACGCTATATAAGTAGTAGGCCTCGGCCGGGCTCCCCAGTCCGACCAGCGCCGAGAGAGACACAGCCCTGCTGCTGCCTAGCGAGCTCCGCTGCTGCCTGCTGCCGCCGCCGCCACCACAGCTCTGCTGCTGCCGCCTGCTGCCCAGCCCGTCGCGCAGCTCGTCGCTGCCGCCCCGCCGGCTCTCTGTAAGTCTATGGTAGAGTCACCGCCCTAGGGTGGTGCCTCAGGGTAAGACTTCCGCTGCGCTCGATGCGCGTATGTGCGTCGGCGTTCTCCTGTATGAGGGTTGTCCACTAAACACCCTATGCTTTAATCTAAACCAGGACATTCTGACCCTTTCTGTGTGATTAGGGGCAGAGATGTTGCAGGCGGCGCCGCCCTGCGGGCGTGATGCCGCCCTGCGTGGCGCGGCGCCGTCAGGCGCGTCACAGCGCCACACGCGTCACAGGCATGTCACTATGGGACCGGCGGCCCGGCGGCTATGCGGCCGCCATGCCGCCGGCGGCCCGGCGGCCATGCGGCGGCAGCTTCGACGAGCCGCTGCGCGCCGGGCGTCACTGTCGCTTGTCGCCCACGTGTCGCACGCCAATGATACTGGGCACGCCCGCCGCTACTACGCGTTAGCGCTTAACCCATGGTTAAACGTCACGTAACAGGTGGGGACGTTGCAGGTTGGCACGTGACCGACCTGGCCAGGCCAGGTGGTCCCGCACAGTGGCTTCGGTGGCTCGGTGTCCACCCTGACGCCTCGTACAGGCTAGCCCCTCGAGGTGGGCCTTCCGGCAGGTCGGCTCCTCGGGGTGGGCCTTCCGACAGATCGACCCCTCGGGGTGTGCCTGAGCGGCCCGCCCTCTGGGGTTGGCCTTCCCTTGACAGGTCTGCCCCTCGGGGTGGGCCTCGTCCGGCCCGCCCCTCGGGGTGGGCCTTGGGGTGACCCCCACACACCCCTAGAGGAGGGGTGGCATGGAGAAGCACTAGAGTCTGGGACACAGACCGGACAGCAATTCGGACAATGAGCCCAGAGAGAGAGGCGCGCCCTGCTGCTGCCCGCTGCCGCAACCCGTCGCCGGCAGGACGCTGCCGGCTCCTACGAGGCTCTCTGTGGCTGGCCTTTGGTGGGCTAGCTGCTGGCTGGTGCCCGGGAAGTAAAGACGCTGCCTGACGGCGGCTCCACAGTGTGAAAGTTTTCCGCTGCGCAGATGCGCGTGCGTTTGTTCGTGTAGGGGTTTGTTCTGGAACCTCTTACAGACAACAAAGGGCAACTCACCCCTAAGTGCGGGTGTAGGGTCGGGTTGTTACATTTGGTATCAGAGGAGTTCTTGCAACTTGCAGGTCTTGTGTCTTCCACAGACTGCTGATGCAAGGATCTTCCTGATGCTCTGGCCTGACTTCACGTTGAGTGCAAAGTACTGAGACGGAGCGCGGGAATCACGACGGATGGCATCGGTTGCCAGAATGTTCTTTACACGCGTACCATGTCCGTTGGCGGATTGCTTACTGTGAGTGGGAGTTAAAACCGGTAGCCAAGCTCGGCGTTGGCTCCGATCTTGGACCTTCACTGCAAGTTGTTGTCTGCTGTTTGGAGGTGCGGGTTATCGCGCTGTCCTGCTTGCTCGCTTGCTGGTGGCCACCAGTACTGCGTTGTCTTGCAATTCAGTTTTAAGACGTCGTTGGTAACCAATCGAAGCTGGAATGATCCCTCAGAGTATCCCCTGGGAGGCATGGAGTCGCCGATAGTCCAGTCCAGTGCACGCCCCAGGTTTTCTCGGCCGGCGGTACGACCGCTGCAGTGGAGGAGATGGTCAAAGAGCTGGCACAGGTCCGGACGGCTTCCGGCCAAGAGGGCCTGTCGCCGGAAGACTCGCTGAGTCGCACTCCTTACGTAGCATCGGGAGTTGGAATGGCTGTCAAGGGCCCTGCCCCCCTCGCCCTGCTGGGGACGATGTGCGAGGAGGTGCACGCCCCGCTCGGCTGGCTGACTAACAGAGAGCAACGGCTCGGGAGGGCAAGGGCCCAGGTAAATTCGTTGCACGAGCCAAGGTGCATTGATTGCACCACGGCCAGAGCCTGGCGAATTGTAGTGTGCTGATCTCTATGAACACAGTAAGGGTCAGCATATCCTGCTTTGGGTTCAAATATAGGACATTTAGTAGACAAATTTCATACAAGAGAACGTCAACGCACAAGGCACACATGACGCAGCGGATTCTTACCTTGAGGCATCGCCTAAAGGCGGCGACTCTACCGAGGGTCAGTAGCTGTCCCACAGAAGGGGCGCAGCCATATACTCACAGAGAGCCGGTGGGGCCCGCAGTGACGAGCTGCGGCGACGGGCTGGGCAGCAGGCGGCAGCAGCAGTGTGGCGACGGCAGCGGTAGCAGGCAGCAGCGGAGCTGGCTAGGCAGCAGCAGGGCTGTGTCTCTCTCGGGTTGGTCGGACTGAGGTGTCCGCCCATGGCCCACTACTTATAGCGTTCCTCCTGACACCCCTCCCCAGAGTGTAAGGTTCCCTCCGCTTGAGAGTGCCAACGGTGCCGGTAAACCTTACATGATCGTATGATTTCTACCGTTTGCAAGTCCCAAACAATACCGGTAGCTTTGCTCCGCTTTATGTACTTAAGTATGGTCCGAGGTCCCGGGTTCCGTATGCACGTGCTCCGTCCAGGAGGCGTCGCTTCGCGCCTCCTTGGAGCTGCCCGAGGGACCGCGTCGCGCCGCCCAAGGCGCCGCGTCGCGCATCCTTGGTGCCGCCCAATGGGCGCCGCTTCGTGTCTCCTTTTACCGCCCAAAGGGCGTCGCTTCGTGTCCCCATTGGTCAGGCCCGCCCGTCCGGGGGGAGGACCTTGGGGGCGACCCTCGTCACACCCTCAGAGGAGGGGTGGCAGATAGAACACTTATCAGTAGTAGGCCGAGGCCAGACTCCTCAGTCGGACCCGTGACGCCAAGAGAGGCACAGCCCTGCTGCTGCCTGCTGCCGCGGTTGCCGCCACAGCTCTGCTGCCGCCGCCTGCTGCACGGCCCGTCGCCGTAGCTCGTTGCTGCGAGCCTCGCTGGCTCTCTGTAAGTATCATGGCCGCGCCCCTTGCGGGGACAGCTGCTGACCCTCGGTTGAGTCGCCGCTTTCCAGCAGTGCCTCAGGGTAAGACTTCCGCTGCGCTTTGTGCGCGTACGTGTGCGCCGTGTGCGCTGGCATTCCACTTTGTAAGGTTGTCTCCAAAAACCCCTTATGTCCGAAACCCAAACAGGACATTCTGACCCTGACTGAGTGATTACGGACAGGGACGTTACACTGAGGGTGTGACGAGGGTCGCCCCCAGGGCCCTTGCAAGGAACTTCGCCCTTCACATGCAGTCAGGGTGAGCAGTCCTTGTTGAGTTCGGCTGCAGGGGATTTAGGGACCAACCCACTGCACAGTCAAAGCACTGGCGCATCGGCGCAGCGGAAGACAGGCCATGTGGCGCCGCCGTCCGGCGGCGACTCCCAATTCTGGGTGCAGCCCGGTGCAGCAGGCCTCGCAGCAGATTGCGGCCGTCGGCTGCGGCGGCGAGCAGCAGCAAGGCAGCTCCTGGGCTTCGCTGGTTCGGCCATCTTTCGAGCCTCAGCCTCCAAGGCTCCTCGTGCTTCCCCGTGCCACACCCCCCTCCTCTAGGGGTGTGAGCGGGACGCTCCATCCCGCTTTGCGGCAGGCCAAAGATCCTCCCTTGTCATGTAATAACAACAGAGAGGTTGTGTGGCTTTGATTAAGCCACACAAGCGTGTGTGGCTTAACGGCCGGTTCATTACAGCCCTCCTCCGAGGGGCGGGCTTGACAAGGGAATACGACAATTCCTAGAAATTGGCGCACAGGGCCAACGCCTGGCGCACGAGTCCGAGGGACCAGCGCCAAGAGACCGGCGCGCGAGTCAGAGAGACTGGCACGCTGAACAGTGACTAGCGCCATGAGAGTGGCCGCCAGGCCACGAGCCTGGCTCACGGGGCCAAGTGGCTGAGGCCATGAGGCAGGCCAAGAGCCCGGCTCACGGGGCCAAGGGACTGAGGCCTCGAGGCCAAGGGACTGAGGCCTCAGCCATGAGGCCAAGGGAGCTGGCCCATGCGGCTAGCCCGCAGGGCGTTGCCCTGAGGGAGAGCTGGCACACCCAGCCAGCCCACAGGGCGTGAGCCCGAGGCGTGCGCACGGGGCCCGAGGCGTGCTGAAAACATATTAACGTGGCTGGAATGTCAATGCAGCAGTAATGTAATGGCAGATGCCTGGAGACTAGACACCTCATCATGCTTACAATGGAGTGACTGTCAGTACCGCAGGAAAGGCTGCAGATGCCTGGAGACGAACATTTCACCAGGCTGACGATTGGGAAGCGTGGATCAACCTTGAGCTGAGAGCTGCGCAACCTGGAGTCGTGACGCGCGAGACAGCATGGTGCTGGTGCTGGAACGGCGACGGGAGGCGGCAGCGTTTTAGACTACGGTGAAGGCGTCATTAGCTGTCGTTATTGTCGACGTGAGTGACAGCCCAAGGGTAGTAGACCATCAGTTGCTATTGATGGGGCAATGACGGGGGACCGTCGGATGACGGTGGTAGCCGATGGATGGGTAGGTCGGTGGTAGCCCGTTGATAGCCGTCCACAGGTCGTGGACGGGTCGTCAACAAGAGACTGGGCGCCAATTATTCCACCCGGGCCCGCATGGCTGGGCTCGCAGTCCATCGGGTTACATGGGTTGCCTAGGGGGAACCCGAGAGATTAAATGGGGGTGAGGTTTTCACCCATCTTCGGACCCCTGGACCCTTGCCCCTGCAGTAACCGTTGCTCATATTTGCCGTGCAGCCCCGTCCCAATGCCTTCCCCGCTTTTCCTCGCTTCACCGGCAGCCCGGGCTTGGCGATCCACAGCAGTTTCTTCCAATGATCAGTGGAGACAAGCGCTCGCCAGCTCTCACACGGCGTGTGCGCCATGGCAGGCAAGCAGGCGCTGCGGAAGCGGGATGTGTGGCGCGTGTGCAACGACTCCCGCACGCGAGCGGTCGGTTACACTGCTCGCGATGATGCCTGGTGAACGAGCTGCTCTGCCCGGCGTGGGTGAGTCCTCGGGACCTAGCGGCTGGCAACCGCTTGTGTCCACATGAGTACGGAGGGACCGTTGCCGCCAGCAATGGCGACAACGTGGGGTCGGCAGAGGTCCTGTGGTGAAGCTCGCCCTACACATGCAGTCAGGGTGAGCAGTCCTCGTTGAGTTCGGCCGTAGTGGGTTTTAGGAGCCAACCCACTACAAGGAAGCACTTGCGCATAGCGCAGCGGAAGACAGGCCCTGTGGCGCCGCCGTCCGGCGGCGACTCCACCTCCTGGGCGCAGGCCGGCGCAGCAGAACCCGCAGCGGAGTGCGGCGGCGGCTGCGGCAGCGAGCAGCGGCAAGGCTGCTCCTGGGGCATCCCGGGCTCGAACTGATTGATGAGCCTCAGCCCCCAAGGCTCCTTAGTGCTTCTACGTGCCACCCCCCCTATAACATCTCTGCCCCTAATCACACATCAAGGGTCAGAATGTCCTGGTTTGGATTAAAGCATAGGGTGTTTAGTGGACAACCCTCATACAGGAGAACGCCAACGCACATACGCGCATAGAGCGCAGCGGAAGTCTTACCCTGAGGCACCGCCCTAGGGCGGTGACTCTACCATAGACTCACAGAGAGCCGGCGGGGCGGCAGCGACGAGCTGCGGCGACGGGCTGGGCAGCAGGCGGCAGCAGCAGAGCTGTGGCGGCGGCGGCGGCAGCAGGCAGCAGCGGAGCTGGCTAGGCAGCAGCAGGGCTGTGTCTCTCTCGGCGCTGGTCGGACTCCCGAGCCCGGCCAGGGCCTACTCCTTATATAGCGTTCCATCTGCCACCCCTCCCCCGTACTAGATTTCCCTTGTCGGGCCCGCCTTCTCGAAGGTGGGCCCTGAAACGAACCTCCCAGAGACCCCCTGGGGAGGGTGGCACGTGAAGCACTACAAGTAGGGCCCCCTGAGACCAGGCTCAGGGTAATCGGTCCAAGTCAGTGAACCCCACGCGAGAGAGAGACGCGCAGCCCTGCTGCCGCCTGCTGCCGCAGCTCGTCCACGCAGGCCTGCTGCTGCCTGCTGCTGCAGCCCGATGCCGCAATCCGTCGCTGCGGATCTTCATCGGCTCTCCTGTAAGTAGACTGTGGCTGCTCCCACTGGGGACAGTTGCTGGCCCGTACCTGAGAGGTGAGTCGCCGCCTGTCGGCGGCGCCTCAGGGCAAGGTATTCCGCTGCGTAGTACACGTGGTGCTTCTCTGTGCTGGGGGTTTGTCTCTAAACCCCAGCGACCGAAATCAATGAGGACTTACTGACCCCTGACTGTGCTCTTAAGGGTCAGGAACGTTTCATTGGTATCAGAGGAGTCCTTGCATCTTGCTAGTCTCGTATTCTGTGATAATACGGCTGACACATTCATTCCTTCTGATGTTCTGGCACTGACTACTCTTTTGTGACTTAGATCCCTTGCCGGAGTGTACCCGTGGATCCGCTCGGCGGGCTGATTGGTGCTATGGACACTCGCCGGCTGCATCCACGCATCTGGGGTCGGCCAACATCACGTGGTTCTCCACCCCAGCGGCAATCACAATCGCCAGGTCAGTGTTTCGCCTGCGTAACCACCTGCGGTCGGCGGATTGCCTGTCTGCGTGACAAGGAGGTGAAACCGACCGCCGCTGGGCGGCGAAATCTGGCTATGTGCCAGAAGTTGGTCCGTACACCAGTCCTGGCCCCTCCCTCAGATCGCTCGTACGGCTTTGTGTTTTGGGGTAATGACTTGCGCACTATCATGATTGCTTTGCTTGCCTGGGGCACCAGCTTGCTCAGTAGCATTGTGGTAGTATTGTCTTAGCAGTTGTGTCTTATGCCCTCCACTGACTTGATCCCTCAGTGTGCTGGTGTAAAGGCATGGAGTCGGCTGACGCAAGTGCGCAACCTAATCCTCCTCCACCGGTCGTACCTCCGGCTGAGGTCGAGAAGACGGAGAGTGAGTCGGCGGAGCTCCACGCACCCGACCTGGACGGCCTGACTCCGGCCGAGGTGCAACGCCTTGTGCGGCTTGTGGAGCAAATAGCGGATGCCATTCCGAGTGATGATTCGCTGGCAATCCCGGAGTGGAAAGCGCCTCGCGACGCCACGCGAATAGATGCGAATAATACTCGCCCTTGTGTATGCTGAAGAGCCGCGAGTTCGTCGCATCAAGGCAAGATTTACGCTATTTCAGGCAACAGGGCCGTGCCCGGCCGTGCCAGCCCTCCAAGTACGATGGGCAAGGTAGTCCTACCGCCTAGTTCCGCGAACTGAACAACTGGTTCATGATATGCGCGACACCCTTCGAATTCCGCGTGGGAATTGCAGCTACGTATCTTACCGATGATGCTGCCGCATGGTGGAACACTGTGAAGTCGTTCTCCCACCCCAGAGTGTACAACACTTGGGACTTCTTCTACCACTCACTCACCGCTATGTACGGATGAAAAGTACGCGGAGCTTTACGCCCGCTAACCTTAATGTGACGTGGTATGTATCGTCACCTCAAACTTGTAGGACGTGTGTGTGTCCGCAGTCTGTTGCGCCAGTAGTGCGCTCGTTGCATGGGCTTATGCAAGCGCTGGTGAATGAAGAGCACCTTGTTGTATAGGTGACTTCTAATCAGTTCCAAAGATGCTCCAAACGTGCATGCGAACACGACCAGTTTACACGGTACTGAGGACATTTCTCTTCATCGCGCCATGCAGTCGGGGAGTAAACCCTCTACCTCCAAAAGAGTTGGCTTTGTCGCATCGCCGGAATGCGGGCCACTCCCACGTGTAGTATGGAGATGATGGCGTTTCTTCCAAAACTATCAAACTGCTCGTAGTTGTAGCTCGTAGCTATGTTCTTACTGTTCTGTAAGTGCCTCGGCACCCGGTGCCATAGTGCCAACGTTGTACTCCAAGGACTGAAGGCTGGTCGTCCAGCTCATAGCCTTGTCAACGCGGAGGCTTCTACCTCCTGTGTCAGTAAGAAATCTTCTGAGCAGCAGGGCTTTGGTTGTAAAGCCCACTGGTATCTTGCAACTTACACTTGCAATGGACGAAATGCCCAAAAGTCATTGGCAATTGTCGGCTGTGTTGTTGATCAGCACGGGCTTGCCGGATTCCATCAGTCTTGTACGAGCTGGGCTCTGATGTAGTAACGCCCAAACCAAGCTGGCCTAGTTGTCGCTTCTGTCCGTGGAAGTTGTGGACTTGATCGTGAAATACTGTGTAATGCACACGGCACAGGTGACCCCTGCTTCGGTACTCACCTTGCGATGCCTACGTAAAAACGTGTATGGACAAGACCATGTACGGCCCTATGTCCTGCCCGAGTATGGAAGCCCATATGCGGAATGGTGAAGATTGCGCCATTGGCCCAGCGATGTACCTGAGTGCACGGTACACTTGAGTGTAAGCCGCCGGCTTATGACGCCTTCAGCGGAGTAGTGCATGTTGTGTATCAGGGAGAATGCTCGTCTCTGCCTTTGGTTGACAAAGGGTTGACTGTATGGGATTGCTTTGACCAGCACCCTGGCAAGCTGAGCCGGAAGGCTGTACTTGAAGACGTACTCTCACATGCATCCAGCTTTGCTGAGTATCTCATTGTGATGATGCGCACAGAGTTTCCCCCTGACTCTGTTGTGAGTGTTGTAATCTCACATGGTGTGACTTTTGACAATTATCGTGCGGTGCACCCATCCTCTTTGTTGTGAAGTAGGCTGAATCTTTGAATGTGCATCGAGTACAAGCTCTTAACGAGCTCACTGTCGAGATAGCATGCCATTTGCTCAGCATTGACGATCTGTAACATCGTCTTGCGGGAGCTCGTGTGTATAGCTCCCCCCGCTTTGCAAAGTGGTGATGACCATTTCGTCTCACACCTGAGGAAGTCCCGTTTGGCTTGTTGTAGGCCGCTCGGCTACTTCTGCTGCAAGATGCTCCGTTTGGTTTCACCAAAAGCACTTGCCACGTGTCTGGTTGTGATGATGAGGTCTTTGGCCCCCTAAGGTGTGACTCTGTGCTGGTTCGAGTAAAAGGCAGACTGGTGTTCTGTAAAACGCCTGAGGTTTACGCACCGCACCTGCAGCATGTACTGCAATTGCTGAGTGCAAACCGTGTGCCGAAATATGTGTATAACCAGCCGGAACCTTTATAGGGCAAAGACGGGGGTTCGCGTCAACCCCACGAAGTAATAAAGGACTGTAATCTTCTTCACGTGCCACGGAATGTACCACAATTGCGTTCCTTCTTGGAATTCGCAAACCCCTTCCGTAAATTTCTGTAATAATACGGAAGTATGGCATCTCCTCTTACGAAGCTCACTCGTAAGGACGTCAGCTGGGTGTGGACGTCCAAATGCCAGAGCGCATTTGAGGATTTAAAAACGAGTCCTGGTGCATCCACCCGTTTTGGCCTTGCCTCGAGAAGGCTAGCCATTCAGTAGTGACGCCTATTTGATCGGCACTCGTGCCGTTCTCTTACAGGAGGGTCACCCTGTAGCATTTGAAGGTAGCCTGACTTGTCCTGCAGAGCGTAACTTCGCTACGGGAGAGCAAGAGCTCCTTGCTATTGTGCTCGCCATACTTTTGTGGCGCTGCATTCTCGTGGGTGTCGCATGTACGGTTGTATCGGGTCATTGCCCGTTGACCTACTGTCACACACAACAGCAATCGAGCAGGCGTCAAGCACAGTGGGCTAAGTGCATGGCCACATTCCGTTTCCAGTGATTGTACCGCTCTGGAAGTATAAATGTTGCGGATTCGGTGAGCCGTAACATTACAGGGGCTGCTGTGGCGGCTGTCTTGCACGCTTCAAGGGTTCAGACCGCAGACGTGCGGCCTACTCGTGGAGCTGCTCGGCAGTCTACCGCCAACCTCTGAGAGCTGTATGTGCGTTTCCGTGATGGGTATGGCACAGACCCATGGTTTGCAGATGAAACCAATACACGCACACTAGTAAATGACCAAGGCTTTCTATGACGAGGTGACGCCATTGTAGTCCCTGACTGCAATGCCTTGCACAGCAGTATCTTGCAAGAACTGCATGAGACTCCGTACAGTGGTCATTTATGTATGGGAAAGACGAAGAAAGCTGTCCGGCTTCTCTTTTGGTGGCTAGACTTGAAAGTCCAAGTGAAGACTTTTGTGAAAACTTGTGCCACCTGCCAGCGCAGTAAGGCAAGCTCTCATAAGCCTGCCGTACTACTCCAAACGTGGGAGATTCCTCCGAGGAACTGGTCTGATGTGGATTCATCACCCAGTTGCCGATGACGCGGCACGGCTGTGACGCCATCGTCGTATTTGTGGATCGTTTGAGTAAAATGGCGCATTTTGTGCCTACGACCACATGAGTGTCAGCCAATGAATCTGCTGGTCCGTTCGTGGATCGAGTATGGAAACTGCACGGAGTTCCCAAGCGAATCGTGTCTGACCGCGACCCTCGCTTTACGGGGCACTTCTGGAAAGAAGTGTGCAGGCTGATTGGCACCCAGCAAATCATGTCCACGTCTTTCCACCCTCAAACAGATGGTCAGACGGAATTGGTGGATCGGGTCTTGTCGGACATGATAAGGCACTTTGTAAACCCCAGCCGAAGTAACTGGGATGAGTATCTTGCTTCAGCAAGCAATGCCTTCCATGAATCCACCCAATTCTTCCTCAACTACGGTCAGCATCTCCGAGTACCTTTACAGGTGGGGAGGCCGGAACATGTGCCGGCTGCTGTAACCCTTTTACCAGTAACCTCCTGGAAGCTCAGCGGAGGATTAGGCAATGCTTGGAGATTGCCTAGCAACGGCAAATGGAGTTTGCTGATCGAAGTCGTCGGAATATATCCTTCGACACTGGTGCTCAAGTGCTCTTAAGCACACAGCACCCCTCCTTGCGGGCTGCGGTACTCCTAAGTTGCTGCCACAGTGGGTTGGACCCTTCCGTGTAATGCGCCGCGTCGGTCCGGTCGCTTATAAGCTGGATACACCGGTACAATGGAAATTTCACAAAGTATTCCATGTGTCCCAGCTCGAACCATTCCATTCGGATGGTCGTGTCCAACCGTCCCCACCTCCCCTCGTCGTTGGAAATGAGGAGTATGGTGGAGGAGATCTTGTCTCACCGCGACAAACTCCGTGGGCGACGTAAGTCCCAAAAGTATTGTGTCAAGTGGCTCGAATATGGACCTGAGCACAATACGTGGGAACCGGCGGCCAATCTTGCCCATTGTCGCGCCGTTCTCCGTAAGTATCTTGCCAAAGGGCATTCCTTTTCGCGTCGTAGTACCACACGGCCCCGTCGAAATTAAGCTCTTCGGGTTCGTGGTGTTGTGTCCTAGTTCCCGAGGACGTGAACATCTAAGTGGGGAGGAATGTAACGTCCCCGCCGTTACGGGACGCTTAACTCCGAGTTAAGCGCTATTGTGTAACCACGTGCCTGACGCGTGCGACGCGCGAGCGACCCGCGTGAGGTGTCTCGCGGTGTGACGCGCCTGCTGACGCTGTGACGTGCAGGCGCGCCGCCTCCAGCAGAGGTGGCGAATCCTGGACTTCCGGAGAGAAGCTCCCTCGGCATATTCTGGTATCTGCCGACACACTCGTAAAGACGTGTATGTGACACGTGTGGCGCGCCCGTAACGCCCGCCGCGCCACACCCGTGACGCACTGGCGGGGCCGCAAGCCGGCACCGCAGGGCGCCGCCACCAGGCGGCGCCGCAGGGTGCCGCTCGGCGGCGCCGCAGGCTGGCCGCCACTTCCAGAAGGAAGCCGCGTGGCCTGGCCACGTACTAGATTTGCCTTGTCGGGCCCGCCTCCCCGAGGTGGGCCCTGAGACGAACCTCCCAGAGACCCCTGGTGAGGGTGGCACATGAAGCACTACAAGTAGAGCTGCGACCAGGCTCAAGGTAATCGGTCCAAGTCAGTGAAGCCCACGCGAGAGAGAGGCGCGCAGCCTGCTGCCGCAGCTCGTCCACGCAGGCCTGCTGCTGCCTGCTGCTGCAGCCCGACTCCGCAACCCGTCGCTGCGGATCTTCATCGGCTCTCCTGTAAGTAGACTTTGGCTGCTCCCACCGGGGACAGTTGCTGGCCCGTACCTGAGAGGTGAGTCGCCGCCTGTCGGCGGCGCCTCAGGGCAAGGTATTCCGCTGCGTAGTACACGTGGTCCTTCTCCGTGCCGGGGGTTTGTCTCTAAACCCCAGCGACCGAAGTCAATAAGGACTTACTGACCCCTGACTGTGCTCTTAAGGGTCAGGAATGTTTCAGCCGCACTCCGCTGCGGGGCCTGCTGCGCCGGCCTACGCCCAGGAGGTGGGAGTCGCCGCCGGACGGCGGCGCCACAGGGCCTATCTTCCGCTGCGCGACGCGCTAGTGCTTCCACGTGTAGTGGGTTGGCCTCTAAACACCCTACGGCCGAACCCAATAAGGACTGCTCACCCTAACTGCGTGTGTAGGGCGAGATTCACGACATTTGGTATCAGAGGCGGTCTTGCATCCATCTGCGCTTGTGACTTCTGATGTTCACTGCTGATGATGCAAGGATCACCTTGATGTGCTGGCCTGACTTTTTATGTCAAAGTTGAAGTGCTTGCCAGACGTTGGTCGGAAGCGGCTCAGCAGACGCGCCGGGTGCAGAGGCATCTTTGCGCAGAGCCAGCAACGACCAGCGCCAATCTGACTGCCGATTCCTGAGGACCACTTGCTGTTCGCTCCATTTAAGGTGGGGCTTGAGTTTGCAGCCTTTGTGTGGTAAGGGTAGTCGTGTGGCCAGCATTGATCGTGTGCATCGATCTTGGTCGCATCGGCGGCCACCTGCCTTGCCTGCTGACTGAGGTGTGAGGTTGCGCGCTGCCTTGCAAGCTCACTCGCTGGTGCACTAGTCTTGCGATGTCTTGCATTGCGGTATGGAGTGTGTGATTTTGCTGACTGTCGGAGCTGAACTGATCACTCAGTGTCCTTCGGACAACATGACGTCACGCACGTCCAGTTCGCCGCCGAGCCTCCGCGGGAGGAAGAGCAGTCGGCTGCTGCGGCAGCAGCTGCTGCGGGGCTGGCTGCCCAGGCAGTGGCTGCTGCGGAGCACGCCCAAGCGGGGAAGGCCCAGGAGGGGCAGGCTTAGGCGGGGCAGGCCCAAGCGGGACAGGCCCAGGAGGGGCAGGGCGAGCTGGGAGCCGAAGGCCTGGAGGGCTTGTCGGCTGGGGACCTGCACAGGGTTGCACTCCTCACGGCAGACCTGGCGGCAGTCTAGGCGGCGATGAGCCCAATTCCGGAGGGCCTCTACCGCCTGCTGGAGCGCATGTGCGAGGAGCACCGCACCACCATCGCCCAGCTCCGCGGGACAAAGCCATGCCCAAGAAACCAATGCTGCCATGCATTGGTTTGCATCTTGCGCGCAAGAGCGCCGGCAACCCGCTGCATGGGCGTGCAACGACCCACCCACCCCGCCAGTTCACCGGACAGGATGACCGCGGTGGGCTGCAATCGTGGCTCTCTGAGATGGCTGAATGGTTTGCCACCAAAGAGGCGGACGCGACGGCATGGGTGTCGCTGGCGACGACGTACCTTGCGAGGGAGCCTCGCGAGTTGTGGGACCCCATTAAGAAGACCAAGACGCCGGCCGTGTACAATGACTGGGCATCTTCTCTGAGCAGCTGATGTCGGCCTACAGCGACCCACATGCGGAGCTGCGAGCCCGTGACGAGCTGGATGCCCTGCGCATGGGAAGCGAGCGGTGCGCTGACTTTGAGCCATACGTCTGTCGCTTCAGGCTGCTCATCTCCAAGCTGCGGAATGAGCCGATGCAGGCCATTGACCAGTGTCAACGCTTCAAGGCTGGCCTGCCTTATGATATGCGCTCGTAGGTGGCGACGGCCCCGCTACCACGAAGGCGTTCACGGACTTTTTCAAGATGGTTGAACATGCTAGAAAGGTGGTCAGCACGCCCGATCTGGGGCATGGCAAGCGTCCTCTGCAGGAGGCAGAAAGGTCGGCGGAGCCAGACGGCAGCAAGAAGAGGTTCCACCCGAAGGAGGGTCAGAACGCTCGTCCCCACGGCAGCTTCCACAAGCCACGTGTGGCAGCTAAAGACGGCTTCCAGAAGCCGCGTGAGCAGGTGGTGAGTGCTATGGCTGCGGAGAGAAGGGCCATCAATTTCGGGATTGCCCGGCGGCAGGGCCGTCATCTCGCGCCACGTGCACAGCGCCCGATGGGCCGGGGCGACGCCAATTTCAAGGGCCAGCGTGAGTGCCTGACCCTTGCCTCTGAGAGCCATCTTTCAGCCAGAAGAACTTGAGCTGGTTGATCTTGCTGGCATTGCTTGCCTGTTAACCAAAGTACCGGATGTACATCCATTTTGTCTTTGTTGCAAGGTCTGGAAGCCGCAGGGCTTCTATTTGTGTGGGTTGCCCACCACGATTTGCAAGAGGCTGCTGATGTTTATCTGCGCTGGCCTAAGTGCCGTTTTCACTGAAGAATTGCTGTTCTTCGTTGTGCCGCAGAGGCGCGGCGTGACTAACCGAGCTCCGCTGGGGATGGCGCTGTTGTGCTCGCACAAGGCGAAACACAGGCTCCTTAAGCGTAGCGTCGATGCCTTTCAGCGTAGGTCGCACCCGACCTCGGTCCGGCTCTACGTCACTCGCACACCCTACCTAGGCAGTGTCCCTGGGGGACACACTATGCTATTCGAGGGGCTGGTTGCTGCTGCACCAGCTAGGATCCTCCTAGACTCAGGGGCCTCAGTGTCCTTTGTGAGTAGGGATTTGGTGTGCTCCGCTGGCTTGCATTTGCAAGCAGACGGTCTAGCTAGAGTGACATTGGCCGATGGCCACCCCACCAATGTGCTGGATTTATGCAAGGTTCTCATCCGAATTCAACACTGTCAAGCCGAGGTGCCTTGTTAAGCAATTGCGTTGACCGTCGCAATCGATGTGATATTGGGAGACGACTGGCTTCGTGCCGCGTCAGCATGCCTTGACTATGAACGTCACACTTGCAGTGTCCAACGTGGCGCACGGCGCTTTGTTCTTTGCAAGCAGCTTCCATCTGCACCGCCGCCGGCGGCAGGAGCTTCCATTCTTCTGTCCGCCATGCAGATGAAGCGGTTGATTCACAAGAACACCGTGGAGATGGCATTTCTTGTGATGGTGACGTTAAACGACGAGTCTAAGCCTGACTTGTGTGTGAATGCTGCGGATTCACATGGCGGGGTTCTTGATAAGCTGCTGGAAGAGTTTGCGGATGTTGATTCCGACTCCCTTCCGGACGGTCTACCTCCTCACAGAGGTGTGGCTCACACAATTCCATTGGAGCCAGGCGCTCAACCGCCTTACCGTCCCATGTACCGGCTTAGCCCTCTCGAATTGCGAGAAATGCAATCCCAGGTCGAGGACCTGCTGGCGAAGGGCTACATTGAGCCATCTCAGTCGCCATACGGAGCACCCATTCTCTTTGCCAAAAAGAAGGATGGAACTCTACGGATGTGCATTGATTGATCGGGCTTTGAATAAGCTTACCATCAAAAACCGATACCCATTGCCTCGAATAGACGATCTGTTCGATTTGCTCGCAGGGGCTACGGTGTTTAGCTCGCTGGACCTGGCAAGTGGGTACCACCAAATGCGGATGTTCCAAAGTCGGCGTTCCGTACGCCGCTGGGACATTTTCAATTCAAAGTGCTGAGCTTTAATTCAACCAATGCCCCAGCGACTTTCCAGGCGGTGATGTCGAGGGTCTTTGGTCCCTTGCTCTACCAATTCGTGCTGGTTTACTTGGACGATATCCTGGTATTTAGCAAAACACCTGAGGATCACGCGAAGCACCAGCGCCAAGTGCTGCAGTTGCTGCGTGAAAAACAATGATATGCCAAACGGTCCAAGTGCACATTTAACCAGCCAGAATTGACATACCTCGGGCATGTCGTGGGCAAGGACGGCATACGTGTCGACCCCAAGAAGACTTCGGTCGTACGGGAGTGGCCTGTGCCAAAAAATGTCCCTGCATTGCGCTCCTTTCTGGGAATCGCAAACTATTTCAGGAAGTTCCTACAAGGCTATGGGAACTTGGCACTTCCTCCTACGAAATTGACTCGTAAGAACGTACCTTGGGAATGGTCGTCCGAATGCCAGAGTGCATTTGAAGGAATACAGCAGGCGCTGACATCTCCGCCTGTGTTGGCCTTCCCTCGTGAAGGCCTGCCATATGAGCTCGTCTGCGATGCCTCTTTGACCGGCATTGGTGCCGTGCTCTTGCAAGAGGGTCACCCGTTAGCGTTTTAGAGTCGCCTGCTCACACCTGCAGAGCACAATTACACAACGGGCGAGCAAGAATTGCTGGCTGTGTTGCACGCCTTACGTGTCTGGCGTTGCTACCTGGAAGGTGTGAAATCTAGGGTTGTCACGGATCATTGCCCGTTGACATATTTCCACACACAGCAGCATTTGACTCGGCGTCAAGCTCGATGGTCGGAGTGCATTGCACAATTCGATTTCCAGTGGGTTTATCGCCCTGGACGTCTTAATGTTGCGGACCCTGTGAGTCGCAACAACATTAATAGCGCTGAAGCGTTGGCCACATTGAATGCTTCGGGAGTGCGGGCTGCAGGACTGCGTCCGACTCGTCAAGCTTCTCAGCTACCCACGGAAGACCTCTCTGAGCTCTATACCCGTATCCGTCAAGGTATGGTTCCGACCCATAGTTTGCTGAGGTCGCCAATGTGAGCACCCTCACTGATGACATAGGCTTTTGGTGGCGAGGTGACGCTATTGTGGTCCCGAACTGCAATGCCTTGCGCACTGACATAATGCAGGAGCTGCGTGATACGCCTTGCAGTGGTCATCTTGGAGTGAGTAAAACCCAAAAGGCGGTTATACGCCTCGTTTGGTGGCCAGGCTTTGCAGCCCAGGTGCGCGCTTTTGTTGTGACTTCTAATAAAATAGAAGCAAGGCTGCAAAAGAAAAAGATGGGTTGCTGATCATAGAAGCTATAAAGAAAAACACGCAACATATTGGCAAAAATAGCAATCTTAGGGACAATAGAAAAGAATGCAGTAACGAAAGTAGGGGAACCTTCATATACATCAGGAGTGTGCTACATGCCAGCGTAGTAAGGCCATCTCTGGCAAGCCTGTCGGATTATTTCAGCCCTTGCAGATTCCGGAGCGAAATTGGTCTGATGTAAGTGTGGAATTCATCACAATTGCCTAAGACGCAGAATGGCTATGATGCCATTGTCGTCTTGGTGGATCGCTTGAGTAAAATGGTGCATTTTGCTCCCACAACTACGCGGGTTTCAGCGAAGGATTTCGCTGGCATCTTTGTTAGTAAGGTGAGGAAATTGCAAGGAGTACCTGAGAGGTTGGTCTCGGACCGTGGTCCTCGCTTTACAGGTCACTTCTGGACAGAAGTCTGCAAGATTCTTGGCACGAAACAGGCCATGTCCAGAGCCTTTCACCCACGAACTGATGGCCAAGCCGAGCGAATGAATCGCGTTCTCGAGGACATGTTAAGGCACTTTGTCAATCCTAGCCAGACTGACTGGGATGAGTATTTGGCTCCAGCTGATTATGCTGCGAACACTGCCTATCATGCGTCCACAAAGGAGACTCCATTCTTCCTCGACTATGGTCAGCATCCTCGAGCTCCACTTCAGCTGGGGAGGCCGGAACGAGTTCCCGCCGCGATAGCCTTCACTTTCACTCTCTTGGAGGCTCAGAGAAGAGCTCGGCAATTCCTAGAAATTGCTCAGAGTCGCCATAAGGCTTATGCTGACAAACATCGGAAGGACGTGTCCTTCGATGTTGGTGCGCAAGTGCTGCTTAGCACGAAGCACTTATCCTTGCGGGCTGTGGGTACGCGCAAGATGCTGCCCAAGTGGGTTGGACCATTTGCAGTACTACGCCTTGTGGGTAAGGTGTCCTACGAGCTGAAGACACCGGTGCATTGGAAGGTCCATAATGCCTTCCATGTGTCTCAGCTGAGGGCCTTCCTTTCTGATGGTCGTGTCCAACCGCCCCCACCTCCACTACTGGTCGAGGATGATCTTGAGTTTAAGTTGGAAGAGATCTTGTCTCACAGGGACAAGCCTCGAGGGCGCAAGACCCGTGAGTATCCGGTGAAGTGGCTCGGGTATGGGTCTGAGCACAACACGTCGGAGCCTGCGGCCAATTTGGCGAATTGTCCGGATGCTCTCAGGCCGGCCAAGGTCGGCAATTCTCCGAGGCTTAGTAGAAGCAGCAGCCATCGGGGGTTTTCATCCCTGTCGGCTGTTCTCTCGTGGTTCCCGAGGACGTGACATCAGAGTGGGGAGGTATGCAATGAACCAGCCGTCTGGTTAAGCCACATTGCTCTGTTGGCATTACATGACCGACTATTTGGGCCAGGTGACCCGCCTGGCGGGCTGGCTGGCCGGGCAAGTGGCCCGCCCGGGTGCGGGCCCCGCCCGTCCCAAAATACCCCTCGCCAGGATCCACCCGTTCAAGGGACGATCTTTGGCCTGCCGCAAGGCGGGCCATGGGGCGACCCGCTCACACCCCTGGAGGTGGGGTTGCACGGGGAAGCACTAAGGAGCCTTGGGGGCTGAGGCTCATCAATCAGTTCGAGCCCAGGAAGCCCTGGAGCAGCCTTGCAGCTGCTCGCCGCTGCAGCCGCCGCGCCCTCCGCTGCGGGGCCTGCTGCGCCGGCCTGCACCCAGGAGGTGGAGTCGCCGCCGGACGGAGGCGCCACAGGGCCTAATTTCCGCTGCGCTACGCGCTAGTGCTTCCTTGTGTAGTGGGTTGGCCCCTAAGTTGGCCCCTAAATCCACTACAACCGAACTCAACGAGAACTGCTCACCCTGACTGCATGAGTTGGGCGAGGTTCTCTACAAATAATGTAATTGAAGGCGGCAGCCCATATCATTCTGTTTAAGCCTCTGCCTCCCGTGTCAGTATGAAGTTTGTGAGTAACAAGGATTTAACTGTAAGCCCACTGGTATGTTGCAAGCTACAATGGTGAATGGAAGAAGTGCCGATATCAATTGATAATTATCGAATGTGCTGCTAGTTAGCACGGGCTTGCCGGGACCCGTCAGCTTTGCACGAGTTGGGCTCCAATGAAGTAACGCCCAACCCAAGCTGGCTTAGCCGTGGCATTATGCACGTGGAAGTCGTGGACTTTGTAGGGAGATCAGTATTGTGTTATGCCTCGGCACTATGGCCCGTGCTTTGGTACTCACCTTGCCATATTTATGCTGTTGGCGGCTGGTGTGCGCTCACCCTGGTTTGTGCGGTGGCACAATCCAGGTACTTGAAGTACTATGATGCTTGGCTCTGTAGTGAGATGATGACTGTGGCTGGCCGCCATCCTCATTGACCCAGTGGCCTATGTGGCCCTGGTCAGTAGCACCTTGGGGCTGTCTACTTCCAGTGCAAGTCCATGGCTCTCCGTAGCTGTTGACGTGTCATACGGCTACGGGCTAAGTGGGTGTGCTAAGACAAATTTCCAGATTTTGTAATTGCCCCCCCCTGCAGCACCCTTTTAAGCTGGATGGTGCATTGTGTGTACTTTGGGTGAATGCTCGTCTTCCCCTCCTCGGTCAAAAGGGTTCACCTGTATGAGATTTGACCAGTATCCTGGTAAGCTGAGCCGGAAAGCTGCACGTGAAGACGTACTCTCACATGAAGCCAGCTTCGGCTGTATATCTCTGTGAAGATGCGCACAGAGTCTCCCCGTGACTGTGCTATAAGTTTTGTAATCTCACATGGCGTGACTCTTCACTATTATCCTGCGGTGCACCCATCCTTTGCGTTGTGAAGGAGGTTGGACTCTTTGGATGTGCATCGAGTTGGAGCTCTATATGAGCTCGCTGTCAAGAGAGCATAGCTTGTGCTATGCATTGATGTACCTGTGAAATCGTATTGCGGAAGCTGATGTATATAGCTCACCCGCTTTGCAAAGTAATGATGAACAAGTTCGTCTCACACCTGAGGAGGTTCCGTGGTCGGCTTGTTGTAGGCCGCTCGGCTACTTCTGATACAAGATGCTCCGTTTTGATTTCACCCAATGCAATTGCCACGTGTCCGGTGTGATATGAAAGTATTTGGCCCCCTACTGTGTGACACTGTGCTGGTTAACTTGGATGGTAGACTGGTCTTCAGTAAAACGCCTGAGGATCACGTACTGCACCTGCAGCAAGTGCTGCAATTGCAGCGTGCAAATCAACTGTTTGCCAAATATATGAATAATAAGCCACAACTTACATAAACATGTTGTGGACAAAGACGGGGACCGCGACAACCCCACCAAGACTGTGACTTTCTGATCCCAATACTCGCAACTAAGGTTTAAGACGTCCTTATTGGAGATTGACCTAGGGGGTTTGAGATGTACACCCCTCCAGTTGGTTGCCAGCGCACATGGCATATACTTGCGCATACTGCGCAGCAAAAGTCTTACCCTGAGGCGCCACCAGAAGGGCGGCGACTCTACGAGGGCTTGGTAGCTGCTGTAACGTCCCAACACGGGACGCTTGACATCGACTTAAGCGCTAACGTGTAATCACTGACGCGCATGCGACTGACGCGTGCGGCACGCGGCGACGGGCGAGGTGACTTGTGGCGTGACACGCCTGCTGACGATGTGACGTGTAGGCGCGCCGCCTCTAGAAGAGACGGCGCATCTTGGGCTCCCAGAGAGGAGCTCCTCGGCGGCTTCTCGAACCGGCCGCCAAGACACGTGTGGCGCGCCTACAACGCCGCGACGCGTCTGTACGCGCAAAGCGGCGCCGCAAGGCGGCGCCGCAGGGCGGCGCCGCTAGGCCGCGCCGCATGGCGGCGTCGCTAGTCGGCACCGCGCCGCAGGACGGCCGCCGCTTTCAGAAGGGAGCTGCGTGCTCTGCCCTCGCTTTAGTATCCCCTTGTCGGGCCCGCCTTCTTGGTGAGCCTTGCAGAGACCCCTGGGGAGGTGGCACACGAAGTACCGTAAGTAGGGCTGAGACGAGACTCGGGGCACCCTGTCAACATCAGTGAAGCCGCGAGAAAGAGGCGCAACCCTGCTGCCGCCTGCTGCCGCCTGCTGCCGCAGCACCGCCAACGCAGCCCTGCTGCTGCCTGCTGCTGCAGCCCGTCGCCGCATCCTGTCGTTGCGGGCCTTCATCGGCTCTCCTGTGGTAAGACTATGACTGCTTTTTAGAGGACAGTTGCTGACCCGTACCTGAAAGCTGAGTCGCCACCTGTCGGCGGCACCTCAGGGCAAGATATTCCGCTGCGTGGTACAAGTGGTGCTTCACTGTGTTGGGGTTTTGTCTCTAAACACCAGCGGTCGTAACCAAGCAGGACGTTCTAACCCCTAACTGTGTCAAATGATCAATGATAAATGTTCAATGATCACGTCACACTGTCCCCAGATGGGCGCAGCCATGGCACTTACGGAAAGCCCGTGATGTCCTCAGTGACGAGCCACGGCGACGGGCTGAGCAGCAGACGGCAGCAGCAGGGCTGAGGCGGCGGCTGCGGCAGCAGGCAAGCAGGGCTGTGCCTGTAACGACCCGACCCTGTACACAGGCAATCAGGGAGTCAGGTCCTTAGTGAATTCGGATGAAGGGGTTATAGAAGCAAATTTCCTAAAAGAAGAAGCACTCGCGCGTCAGTGCAGCGGAAGTCTTGGCCCTGTAGCGCTGCCGTCAGGCAGCGTCTCCACCTCCTGGGCACCAGCCCGCAGCTAGCCCACCAAGGACAGCCGCGGACGCCTTGAAGCAAGCCGGCAGCAATCTGCCGGCGACCGGCTGTGGCAGCAGGCAGCAGCAGTGCTGTGCCTCTCTTGGCTTCGACGTCCGATAAACCTCAGCCGGGTCGAGGTCAGACCCTTATAGTGCTTCTCCATGCCACCCTTCCCCTTGGGTGTGTGGGGATCGCCCCATGGCCTACCCCGAGGGGTGTGCCCACGAATGGGGATTCGTACCGGTGCGCGACACCAAGCGGCGCATCATTTGCAACTGCCAGAGGCAAGCAGCGGCGCTTCGGTTGCACAATTACCGCGACATGAAGCGGCGTATAGCACGAGAGGGACCGACCGACTTTGAGTCAGCTGGGCTCTTGGGGCAGGACCCACCTGCAGCCACCTGGCAGAGCCAGTGTAACGTCCCCTGTTTGCAAGAACCACATGGTACTGGTAAGCGGCTTCACACTGTCATGCCCGGGCGCAAAGCGTCGTTGTCGTCGGCTAGAGGGCAGTCGCGCGGGCCGGCGAGCCGGACGCGAAGTGTCTACACCTACTGCCTTGACCACCCTTTACGAAGTTGGGCCTTGCTCAGGTCGGACGGCGGAGAGATGCTATCTCTCCGCAAGTTCCCCGTTGGAGAGCAACCTAGCGCGGCCGCCGCTGCAGCCGCCGGCAAGGGTTCGGAGGGTTCGGCCCGTGTCCCGAATAGGCCAGCGCTCCAGGTCAGGGTGGCCAGGGGGCCGAAGCGGGCGGTGAGAGATCCCCGGGCGCAGGTGACCACGCAGCGGCGCTGGAGGCGCACGCGAGTGTGAGGGAGGAGAGGTGTTACTTGTTGCGTGGTGACGCTCATTGCTGCAGCCTTTGCATGCCTGTTGACCTGGTAGTGATGCCATGCAGGGCAGGCTGCTGCTAGTCAGGCAGAGTCCTGGTCTGTAGGTGGAGTTCCAGGAGTGGACGACAACGCATAGTGGGCGCTATACGGGCAGGCACGACAACGCGCGGCTTCACGCGCGCCACACGCCAGTCACGCGCTTCACGGGCCAGTCACGCGCGGCACGCGCCAGGCACGCGCGGCACGCGCCAGTCCCCAGTCCCCATGCGTCAGGCTCGCGCCACGCAAGCCCGCACCTTGCGCGTTACACGCCAGTCGTATCCTCATTGTGCGGTCCGCTCCTCCCGGGGCCGGACCTTAAGGCTACCCTCGTCACACCCTCGGGGCAGGGGTGGCAGGTGGAACGCTGTAAGTAGTGGGCCGAGGCCAGACTCTTCAGTCAGGCCAGTGACCTCAGAGAGAGGCACAGCCCTGCTTGCCTGCTGCCGCAGCCGCCGCCCCAGCCCTGCTGCTGTCGTCTGCTACCCGGCCTATTGCCGCAGCTCCTCGCTGCGGGCATCGCCGGCTCTCCGTAAGGGCCATGGTTGATGCGCGCCATCCGGGGATAGCTACTAGACCAGACCCTCTGTAATGAAACAGCTGTCTGGTTAAGCCACATGGCTCTGTTGGCATTACATGACCGACTATTTGGGCCAGGTGACCCGCCAGCTGGCTGGCCAGGAAGTGGCTCGCCCGGGTGCGGGCCCCGCCCGTCCCGAATTACCCTTCGCCGAGGTTCGCCCTTTCAAGGGAGGATCTTTGGGCCCACCGCAAGGTGGGCCTTGGGGCGACCCGCTCACACCCCTGGAGGGGGGGTGGCACGGGAAAGCACTAAGGAGCCTCAGGGGCAGAGGCTCATCAATCAGTTCGAGCCCGGGAAGCCTTGGAGCAGCCTTGCCGCTGCTCGCCGCCCCAGCCGCCGCCGCACTGCGCTGCGGGGCCTGCTGCGCCGGCCTGCGCCCAGGAGATGGAGTCGCCGTCAAGGCGGCGCCACAGGGCCTGTCTTCTGCTGCGCTATGCGCTAGTGCTTCCTTGTGTAGTGGGTTGGCCCCTAGACCCCCTATGCTCGAATACAATAAGGACTCTCTCCCTCTAACTGCGTGTTCAGGGCGAGAGTCACTACAATTGGTATCAGAGGTGGCCTTGCATCCATCGTGCTTGTGACTTCTTGTGCTCGCTGATGATGCAAGGATCTCCTTGATATTCTGGCCTGACTTGTTCTGTCAAAGTTGAAGTGCTTGCCAGACGTTGGTCCGTGCGACGGCTCCGCGGACGCGCCTGGTGCAGAGGCATCATTACGCAGAGCCGGCAACGACCAACGCTAGATTGCGGACTGATCCTCCAGGACCACTTGCTGTGTTCGCTCCTCTTGAGGTGAAGCTTGGGCTTGCAGCTTTGTGTGGTGAGATCAGTCGTGTGCCCAGCGTTGCTCGCGAGCATCGGTCTTGGTCACATCGCGGCAGTCTCTGCCTGCCTGCTGATTGAGGAGTGGATTGGTGCGCTGCCTTGCTTGCTCGCTCGCTGCTGCAGCAGTCTTGCGATGTCTTGTATTGCAGTATGGAGGGTGTAGTCTGCTGACTGTTGGAGCTGAATTGATCCTTCAGTCCCTCAGACAGAATGACTTCACCTACCTCCAGCGCAAGATCCAGCCGTCCTCGGACGGCAGCGCGGTCGGCTGTGGATGCAGCGGCTGCAGAGCGGTCAGCTGTGGATGCAGCGGCTGCTGGGTGGTCGGCTGTGGATGCAGCGACTGCCGCTGAGCGGTCGGCTGTGGATGCAGTGACTGCCGCTGAGCGGTCGGCTGTGGATGCAGCGGCTGCAGAGCGGTCAGCTGTGGATGCAGGGGCTGCTGGGTGGTTGGCTGTGGATGCAGCGACTGCCGCGGAGCGGTCGGCTGTGGATGCAGCGGCCGCAGAGCGGTCAGCTGTGGATGCAGCGGCTGCAGAGCGGTCAGGTGTGGATGCAGCGGCTGCTGGGTGGTCGGCTGTGTGGTCGGCTGTGGATGCAGCGACTGCCGCAGAGCGGTCGGCTGTGGATGCAGCGGCTGCAGCGCGGTCGGCTGTGGATGCAGCGGCTGCAGGGCGGTCGGCTGTGGATGCAGCGGCTGCAGGGCGGTCGGCTGTGGATGCAGCGGCTGCAGCGCGGTCGGCTGTGGATGCAGCGACTGCGGCAGGGCCAGATGCTGCGAATGCAGTGGCTGCTGCGGGGCAAGCCCTTGAGGGGCACGCCGAGCTGGGAGCCGAAGGCCTGGAGGGCTTGTCGGCTGGGGAGGTGCAAAGCATGGCACTCCTTACTGAGCAGCTGCCGGCAGCTAAGGCTGGCCTGGA
The DNA here is from genome assembly GCA_009602725.1 of Spirogloea muscicola. Lineage (NCBI taxonomy): Eukaryota > Viridiplantae > Streptophyta > Zygnematophyceae > Spirogloeales > Spirogloeaceae > Spirogloea > Spirogloea muscicola. The sequence continues at coordinate 45,446 of WELB01000383.1, forward strand.
CCCGTTCCTTTCGTGCCTACCTCGAGGGGTCGCATGAGGAACAGCGTGCCCACCTCGTCCGGCTGCGGGCCGGAGAGCGGCATGTGCACGGGGTCGATGCTGCGGTGCATTTGATGCGCCAGAGCAGTGGCAACCTGTCGCATGGACTTACGAGGGCCCACTCATCTCGGCAACACTCCTTGGAGGCAGCTGCTGTGCTGGACCCGTCCTCCCACGCCCTACTGGGGGCATTGTGGGGGAAGGTGCAAAGCTTGCACGACCGGCTTCGGGCCTGCAAGAGGCGTTTGCAAGGGGTCGGGGCTGAGGTGCATTTGATGCGCCAAAGCTGGTCGGGGAATCCTGCGCATGGACTTGCCAGGGCCGCCCAATGTCAGCCATACTCCGGTCAATTTGACCAGAGTGGGAGGAGTTGTGGTGAAGTTCTTTTCCGGCATCTCTTTCTATTTTGGCTTTGGATATTGTCGATTCTTTTTGGGCTGGCTGTGCCAGCTCTTCTCTTCTGAGGGCGAGCACTTTTTTCTGTCTGGGGATGGAAAGCCGTGGACATGGATTGCTGGGTGCCCATCAGCCTGCACACTTCCTTTCCAGAAGTGCCCCGTAAAGCGAGGGTCGCGGTCAGACACGATCTGCTCGCGGATTCCGTGCAGTCTCCATACTCGGTCCACGAATATATTAGCAAATTCTTTGGCTGACACCTTTGGTCGTAGGCACAAAGTGCGCCATTTTACTCAGACGATCCACAAATACGACAATGGCGTCTTAGCCATTCCGCGTCATCGGCAACTGGGTGCTAAAATCCACACTCAAATCAGACCTTCGTTTGTTTCAAATAACTTATTTTTTTCCTTGTAGGAGATGACGTTGCCCTCCTCGCAAATGTCCAGGGGCATGGGGTGCCTCGACCTCCTCCAGCGGCTGTGCTCGAAACGCAGCACTTGTAAGCCTTGGCTAGGCTTTAACGTGCTATGCGCGCTTTGAGCGAAGCCCCTGATTCCCGGACGGGGCTCCGTCTCCCCATATATGTTTGTCGCAATTGTGTGTGTTCATTCATGAACATGTTGTTCTATTTACAGTTGTGCTTTTGCCCTGTCACCTTATCCCCTTTCAGCCAAGGGCATCGCCTAGTGTGGCCCCACTGCATCGTGTGGCTCGTTAAAATGTATCGTGCCTGGACGGTCTCTGCCTCGGCTTGCCTTAAGTTGCAGATCATGGGCACCCCCTTCCAGTGGCTCGCACGACGAGCGACAGCCCGACGGAAGGGCCAGCCAGATGACAATTTCGTGGCTTACTCGTTCCTTTACTTCGCCCCGGCAGATTCCGTCAATACCTGACATGTACGTGGTGCCGTGAGAAGTACTGTAGAGAACCTCGCCCTACACACGCAATTAGGGTGAGTCGTCCTTCTTGTATTCGGCTGTAGGGGGTTTAGGGACCAACCCATTACACGAGTAAAGCACAGCGCATAGGCTCAGCGGAAGACAGGCCCTGTGGCGCCGCCATCCGGCGGCGACTCCACCTTCTGGGCGCGAGCCGGCGGCTGTCCCCCAAGGGACGCAGCCGCGGAGTCCCCGCAGCAAGCCCTGCAGCAGGCTGCGGCGGCGGCTGCGGCGGCAGCAGCAGCAAGGCTGCTACTAGGCTTCACCGGTCCGAACTGCTGTCGGGTCTCAGCCCAAGGCTCGTACTGCTTCCCCCGTGCCACTCCTCCTCCAGGGGTGTGAGCGGGTCGCCCCATAGCCTGCCTTGCGGCGGGCCAAAGGTCCTCCCTTGAACGGGTGGCTTAGCCAAACGGCTGGTCGTTACAAGTATGCCGTCCAAGGTATGAGCGGCCCATCTATACTAGCTGCAATGATTACTGAGAGGCTAGGCCATGCAGCCACTTTGATTGCCAAGTGTTCTACACTCGTGTATTGCGGGAACTTTCCTTCCCTTGTCCAGTCTGTTTGGGCTGGCCTGGCACAGCAACCACCTCCCTACTATAAAAGCTTCTTCCTCTTCCCACCGCTAGTGAAGCGACGTTTATATGCAAACGACATTCATCTATTGACAACCGCTACAGCCCTCAAAGACGCTGTTCTGTAGTTGCAACAATGAGTCACCATATCGACGCCAGTATGCTGTTGTGCGAAAGCCGTGCTGACAATCCATGCTCCATGCATGGGGCGGCTGACAGAGCAAGTTTTATATCTTATACTCCTTGGAGTCCACAATATTGATAGCTGTTGCAAGGACTATAACATACACCGGACGACCGAATGATCCACCAACACCTCACATCCATTTGCCTGACGTTTGGAGGGGCAACTGTGCCAAGAAAAATGACACTGCTAGTAGAGGGCGGTGCCAAGAGCATGCCATTGTATTCAGGATATCGTCAAATGTATGTTTTCCGCTTCAAGGATTATGCAAGCCTAGAAAGCACGCACGTCAGTAAGCGCGTGCTTGCCTCCGCCATCAGTGACCATGCAGGAGGGATCAAACCGATGGAGCGATGGCCTAGGCCGAAGGAGAACGAGGGTCCGTGATCGTGATAATATTCCAATGTTTTGCAATGGCACGTAGCTCGCGAGTTGCATGTTGCAACACCTGTATCAGGAAACATGCTACTCGTTGCCTCGTAAGTCTGCATGACGTGATATACATCCATAACATGATCCATGGCAGTTATGGGGGCTCATCATCTGCTTCTGTGCATCAGTTATTGCTTATTACTCACTCGAAGCACGGCACTCGAGCAGTTCAAATGAGTTCAAATGAGGGCTATCAATTGGGTCGAAATTCATGTTCACCCAGTGTCCACGATTCATCAGTGTGCATGCCCTTAATCTGGGGTTGTCTTCGTCGCAGAAATTGTTGCAACGCCATTCCCACAAGCACACTGAGCAAAATGCATGGGAAGACACGCACAATATCTCAAAACTTGGATCTATTGGTATCCAAATCGTCAGTTGAACGTGGTAGTATGGTAGTCAACGGGCCGGAATGGGTGATCATCCCGGCCGTCCTGATGGGCCGAGAGAGCTTCCCTAAAGATAGCACATCGGGCTATTTTCCCAGGGATCTATGGGGCTGTGTGCGGGCAGGCGGAGCCGTGTGCTCGCCGGCTCTATGTTCGGCCAGGCGTAGCTTCGTGCTCCGCTGATATTTGTGTTGCCAAACTAATTTGTGCGTTACCATGAGCGAATTTGCATCTATACAGCCGAGACAAGGGCGGTCTGCTGGTCCTCTGGATACGAGCAATCGTGAGGTCCATTCACTGTTTGCTTGATGTTATGTTGTAAAGTCGGTGATAGATGCATCCGCATGCCAATGCCGATGTATATACAGTGCTGATTCTATCATGCCAAGAAATAATTGTTTGCCATTGTACATGTTTAAAGTCCCAGAAAAGGATGAGCTGTGTACTGGCCTGTCACGAGTTCACCCGTGAGGGTGAACACACAGGAGTCATAAGGTATCAACGAATGTGTGGGTGGCGAAGACAAGAACCTCCAATGCGGAGTAAGTACTCTATGTACAGACTAATTCGTGCGCATGCACCTATCAGGTCCCACAACCATTTGCTTCCAGTGAGCTGGCACTTGGTCATATAAAACATACAAATGTACAGACATATTTCCACTGGTCAAAAAAGTGTGACAGTTGCAAGGTGTCCATTTTTAAGTACCTGCCACAATCAGTTATTGCTTAGATGAGCAATGGGAGACGATGGGAGACAACCATCCTTTGCCTTCGCTACACCATCCTAGCACGTACATCTTTTGACTAGAGCCTGGTCGATATGAGTCCCAAAGGGACCCGTTGAATATGTATCAAGCGACCATGCAATGTGTAGAGATATGAAGACCTTGCACAGGGCTCTGGGGTTGGACTACACCTCAAAGGCAACATTGCAATATCCATATACATAGCTTGGACCAAACGGGTTACTCAAAGATCCACTCGTTTGGATCACAGCACGTCCTGCATCGCCCAGTAATTGCTGCACAATAATGACAATGTACATGGCATGCCTTTGAGTCAATCTGCTACAATCGTTACATTTCTCACATACTACGAAAAGTAGGTGTTCTTTTGAATGAGTGTTTACGAGGAAGGATGATAACAACGGTAGGCTTCCTATTGAAGCAACTGATCTTACAGTATCAGTTCCTTCGATTGCACTAAAAGTTAAAGACTAACCTGCACCTCAGACCATGTTGTGTCAAGTGTAATATGATTTGAATCCTTAGCATTTGCAGAATCTGCATGGACAGGTCACAAACCCTTTAAATCCTTCTGGAGATGGAATGTCACTGCCTTGGTCAAAAACAGGCTGACAATCGCAGAAGCAGCAGGATTAGGAAGTAACCTGTAGGGCAGACTATGACAAAGTTGCATCTGATGTACAAGTTGAAGTCGGGATGGCCAGGCTGGTTAGAATGCAGTACAAACTTCTTGATACGATGAGTCTGTCCAAAGGGCACAACAAAGTAAGTGATGTTCGGTGCAGGAGCATACCACCACTGCAGAGCACTCCTACTCATCTAGGTCAACACAACTCATAGACAGGAGATGTCATTATCATCCAACATTGGAGTTTGTATTGTCACACCTGCCCATGAAAGACAATATCAAGTCCTCTTGTGCGATAATGATAAAGGTAATCACCACACAAAGCCGTCTGTGGCCGCTCTTCGCTCGCCGAATGAATGACCATTGTGTCAACCTAGGCGATGAGCAGTTTCAAAGTGATGTACTCATATCCGGCCATGTCAACAAATGCCGCCTTATTCACCACGACTGTAGCCTTTAACTGCCGGTGCAATGGTCAGGTCTCCTCAAGGTCTCTGTTGTATCTGCCTGGGCTCACCTGCTTTGCTTGAATAGCACATGGTCGGCCGAGCTCCGCCCAAACATCCTAAAGCACCATGAAGAGAACCCAGTGTTATGTTGCTTCAAGTGCGTCTCAAGCAAAAGTAGGCCAAGTGACAAGGCACAGCATAAAGTGAAGAACCCAAGCAACGGAACTCTCAGAGTACCCACGAAGGTCAACCTTATATACCTGAGGTGAAGCACCGAATCCAAGAAATTGTCCACCAACTTGAAACCGGAGGCCCTCTGCCAGCTGCCACAAACACAATGGGAATTCTGATTTATGGCAGCTTGTCCTCCAGAAGACCTAACCTGATTCAACAATGCATGCTGAAGCTACAGACTGCAGGTAGACATTGCAGAAGGCTCACGAGGACAACATGGGTAAGTATAGCCAGCACAAATAAACCCCCTGATGCAACATCTGTCACAAATCATCAGGTGTATTGTAGCAGGCAAACTTCAAGGAAATAGTACACAAGAGCTTCAGTTGCAGAGTGAAAGGGGGGACTTCAAGTATACCGTCACTTGCACCTCCTCCATGTAGCAGCTGGTACCAGAGAGCGGCGGCGGCAGAGCAGGTCCTGGTCGTGGGCCCACAGTGGCAGAGATGCATACACGAGCCGTCACAGGAGTCGTGCCATCTGGGAACTCCAGTGGGAGCTCTGCTGCAATTGTAAAAGGCGTTGCACAAGAGCAGCAGTAACAATGAGATTTCTAGATGTACACCAGTCAAGGGGTAGCTCACAGGCTGTCAACAATGCAGAATACTCATAGTACGTTCTATACAGCTATGCAAAGTTTACCTCCCCAATCACCATCTTGACTTGGGCAGCAATCTGCCCATGGAGCCGGAATAGGGAACATGAAAGACAGTCCCTGCACCAGAATTTATCCAGAAACTTATTTCCACACGACCATGCAGCACTAGAACGATTGTGAGCAGTAATCAATCATAGGACCACATGTTGCAGGTGCAAGGCTGTGCTCGTGCACAGCAAGAGAGGCGGAGTGCTCTCGTGTCACAAAACGACAGCGCAGCCCCGGGGTACATTCCATAACGTGGCAAGCGAGACATACTGGATAGAAGAGAGTGTAAGAGCCCCGTTTGCTGTCATAGACTCCGGGGAAGGTTGGGCCAAACACGGCATAGATGCGCACAAACGTGGCCGGGGTACTGGGACCTCTGCACGCATCGTAACATGGGCGAGGCAAAGCCATGCTTCATCAGCACGGCCCCGGCAGGCAGGCTGCGCAGCTTCAGTCCCTCCATTGCATCAGGCAGAGGTACGATGCAACGGAGGAGGCTCGGCTATCCCACCCAATGGTCGACGCGGCGTATCGGAGCTGGAGCCGGGGAATGTCGTAAACCTCCACGAGTCGCAGGCGCTGCAGCATCCCCAGCGGCCAGGGCAGCAGAAGTGCCCCGGGATCAGCCAGAGCGGCGGGACATGGCCCGGGCGCCTGCAGCTGCTGCAGCGGCCCGGGAGGGGGGGAGGCTGACTTGCGAGCGGGGCTCGAAGCGGAGCTGGAAGCCCTGCTGGGGGAACGCCAGCACAATGTCCCACTCCAGCGGAGCCTGCCGCACGCGCGCCGGCGGCGGGCGGGGTCGGCGGCCTGGCCAGAGGCGGGGCGGCGGCGCGGCGCGCGCTGGCGGGGGGCCGGCGCACCTCGTCCGAGTACTTGAGGTGGATGGGGCGGAAGGCCGACGGCTGCTGCTCGGCGTGCGCCAGCGCCTCGCAGACGGGCATGCCCAGC
>WELB01000384.1:0-24321 GCA_009602725.1 Spirogloea muscicola
GGTTGTTCCAGCCCCTATTCTCAATGGGCGAGCACTTTCTTCTTTCCAAAGAGCTGCTTCTCCTCCTCTTCAACATTTATGCTTGCCGCCACAGCGCCGTGGCTGCTGCCTGCGTCTGGAAAGCTTTCATCCAAAGAAGACGGTGGCTGTCAAAAGGCCAGCCCAAACAATTTTGAACAAGCTAGGTTTGCCGAGGCGTCGCCCCACCTCCACCGCCTCGCTATGCCGCATTACACTCGCAAGACAAAAAGCCCCTCCAAAATGCGACCGTGGAAGGACCGAAAAAGTAGGAGTCAAGGAAAGCAGTGTCAAGTGTCCACAGTGTGCCTTCGTTCTGGTCGAAGAAGGGCCTCGGTGCCCGTGATGGGGAACGCAGGGGTTGTTGGCTTTGCAAGAAGAAAGGACGCTTCCAGGAGCGGGCGGTGGCAGTGAGAGGCCAGCCCAGAGGATATGAACAAAGTCGGGGCCAGAGGAAAAACTAATGCAAGGCCGCCGTCGTCAGAGTCAGCTTGGCCGCGTCCGGAGCGAACGGCCTGGAGCAGGCCTCCGGCCAATAAGGCGGGATGATGGGGACGGGTGCCATCACTTCGAGCTTTTCGTAGCTGGGTGACTGACCCTCAGGGCCGATTCACACTTCTGACGGACGGGCCACAAATTGGTTTCAAATTGGCCTCGGAGTGGCATGACTGTGCCCATCGGGCGTCCCATCACCGCGCGACACGTCTCCCTAGGCCGCGTCCACCCGTGCGAGTGTGAAAGAAGGTGCTCGCCCATTGAGAAGAGGGCCTGGCAAAGCCAACCCAAAAAGAATGGACAATGAATGTGTGAGTGTGAGTGTGAATCGGCCCTCAGTGATTGCTTGCTTTGCATTCCACATTCGTGAGCGCCCTTCGTGCTGGTAACGCTACGTGCATTCCCGTTCAGCTGCAGGCAAATTTTGGTGACTTTCCCCGAGGTACGAGGCCGTCAGCCTCGTGACGCGCGGTGACGGCCGTGCCGACCCCGTGTACCCACCCGGCTCGTCCGGGTGGCCCTCAGTTGGCCCTCTGGTGGGTTCAGGTGATGACCAGACGACCCTCAGTTTGTCCTCAGGTGACCCTCGGACTGCCGCTCGGTGGCCCTCAAAAGGCCCCCACGGGGCCTAAGGAGCAACCCCCAAAGGCCATAGATGGGAAGGTGCGCGCGGTGCGCATGAAGTAAAAGGAGGTGTGACAAGAAAGCCAGCCTTACACAAAGAGGACAAGGTCCATCAACGTCGGGGCATTGGCTGTGAAAGGCCAGCCTCACACAACGAAAGGACGAGGTCCAAAGAGGGGGCCGGAGCGTGCTCGGGGCAGTGGAGCCCAGAGTGAGGCAGTTCTGCTGCTGCCTGCTGTTGCAGCCCATTGCACTACTCACTGCCGCAACCTCGCTGCGAGGGGTTCTTGGCTGCGCTGCTCGCTGGTTGGTGCCAAGGAGGTGGTGGAGCCGCCTTGAGGTGCGCCACAGAGCGAGGTCTCCCTTTGGGCTGTCTGTGCAGTTGCTTCAGCGTGTAGTCTGGCCTCTCCGACAGGGACATCTATCTGGCAAGCGTTGGCTCGCTCGTCTATGCACCTACGAGTGACGAGCCTCCATAGAGAGCGACATCAGACATTCATAGCATGTGATCGTCCCCCTCATCGCGGCAGCTCGATCTAGAATCTGCAAAAGACACTGCTGATTGCCAATGAGGCTCCCTTCACCTGATACTGGACGTGTTATTTTATCTTACGTGCTGCTTTGTATGCTCATGCACAATGTCCATTGCATTCTAAGTCCCTGACTTTTGTGATAGATGCATCTGAGAGATGTCCATGACAGCTAGTGTCCTGCATTGGCCAAGCTGTAGGGTTTGATGGCTTCATGTGTCGCTAAAGTGAATCAAGTAATCGAGTATTTAGGGCTTCCAACCCAAAATTCAAACGATGGGCCATCAGTGGAGCTTTACGTAAGAGTTCGTGATTAGTTGAGATTTCGCTCGGGGGTTGCGAGACTGGTTACGCTGCAGAAGGGTGCATGCCATTGAGACCTTGGCACCGGAAGGTCTGTACTTGCCCCTTCTCAACTGCAGCTGGCCGTCTTCAAGGTGCGTCTTGTGACAAGCTATGCCTTTCTGTGTCGGCTACCACACTGATGCGTGCTTGCTCTGATTCGAGTTGGTCGTCTGTGAAGCACACACGAGGTTCTGAGGCACAGGTGAGTTCGAAGGTCCAATTTGCAACAATCTGAACCAGTACTGGTTTTCCGTTTTTTAGCACACAGCAACAATCCAAAGCTGTGGTTGACCCAAAGCCAACCACAAGTTTGCCTTGCTGTCTACACTTGTTCCTGATTGCCACAAGCAATGGGGTATCTCACGCAAGCAGATCAGGACAAATGAGAACACATGCGGCGTTCTCTGGTAAGTCATCTGAGACATAGCGGATGTCATCTTGGTAAGAACCTGCAAATGGGTCTGCGCAAGGCATGCTCTCAAGACGAACACGAGAAAGACAGTCGAGGCTACCTGCTGGAGATAGGTACACACGACAGGATGGTGAATCAAGACATCTAGGCACTGATGATCTGGCGCGCCAATGCTCGCCGCATGATCTTCATCAACGCTTGTGCCTGTGAGATAAACCACCACAGCGCCCTGGTAAATGACTGAGACTCGTCATTGGTCACGAAGTTCGATGGACCATTGTGATTGCCGTTAACAACGCTGGGGCTGCTGCTCTTCATGGTGTTCTTTATGTGCCAATCAAGTAATCAACAAAGTAAGCAGTGGGTGCAACTTTACTAGCGCTACCTAAGAAGCAGAGACAGACTTGGTCAGGTCTACAATCGCACGTGGAGTGACAGGCAATGAAAGCACCTCGGCAAGTGCTGGAGTATCTACCACATCACAGCCGAAGTACGGTGTGCCCACTACCTTGTCGAGCGTGTCGGTTTCAAAGACCTCAACGTACTGCCATGCTCGCCCAAAATAGGGTCTGGTGTGTGGCGACTTGATGCTTGGCACAACGAGGACCGCAGCGTGTATGTTCTCCCTTGCCAGTTGACGGGAAAAGTATGCCAAGCTTGCCGTGCCCATTTGGATGGTGTCTGCAAAGATGACAAGCATCTGGCAGGAAAAACCGGGTGTTGTCTGGAGTGAGGCACAAGTAACAGCAAACAGATGTTTGCACACAGGAAGCACACAAGGACCATGCCTCTACTTGCCAGCGTAGCATGCATATCCCAATTCATATCATCATCTCAAGTACAAGGGCATATAAGCTAAGCCTGCCTCACGTGACCTACCTATCATCGAGGATTCACTACTGATTTCTTTGCTCAAAGTGGCCCCTCTGACGAAAATTTCATACATCAAGAAGCAGCTGGACACGGGCGCAAAGGTGATTGGAATCAACCTGCCGCCCCGATTTATCCGGTGCCCTAGCTCTGAAATATGCCTTCCCTGGTGGCAGCTTCCCGTAGTCTCCATTGCCGCTGCCAATCCAACTATGCACAACCTCCACAAGGTTGAAGTCTGATTTGCAGATGTAATACTCGCCATCTCCCAGCATCTGGAGAAGGCTCTTCTTAACCCGTTTCAAGGCGGGCGACTCTTTCTCGCTCGTCCTTGGGATTGCGCTCTGGTCCATGCCGTCGCTGCTTCAGGCGGTCAGGTCGTGCTGGCACGCAGAGTCGCCGCAGATAGGTGTTGGCGGACGCCTTGAGGCTGCAGCCGCGCTGAGCCAAGCACAGCTGGTGCCCGCAAGTGATGAGCCATGCTTGATTTCAGACAGCAATCGGTAGGCATGACCACATACCGCATGGGAGCAGCACCAGCACGCTAAGGGAAGTGCCATGGCGTAGTATGCAGGTGTCAAGCTCGCAGTGTGAGGTCCAGGAGCTTAAGGACTCGCAGAAAGTGCCGAGTATCTATCTACGGGGCGATAGGCTGTCTGGCCGAAAGCAGCCATGCCCATGCAAGGCCTTTCTTGATCATCTGGGCTTGACGGGCGCAGCTTAGCCTGCCCCAACGAGCAGTGAGTCGGGCCACCAAGCACTGCGTGGGCGGCCGTCGTCGGAGCAAGTAAAACGAAAGTAGAGGCGAGCTGCACCATGCTCCGCAGCGTGGCGCCGCTCCGGTCGTGGGGGGTGTACAAGGAGACGAGGAATGGTGGGAAGCTGCAATGGGTTTGGCCCGCGTTGCAACGGTGCACAGGGAGCGGGCAAGCTCGCGTCGGCCGCATGCAGGACCAGCCGGCTTGCTTGGACGCCTCTCGGCCCACCGGGGATGCCGGCTTCTGCAATACTGCCTCCCAGTGGCTGCGCGTTTGAGGAATGCCCCTCTCTGCCGTCACCACTTTTGTCGAGAGCGAGCAGATCGTGCCTTCTCGGCGAGCCGCCTTCCGGAACTCGCCCGGCGGCTACATTGCCACCTGCTCCGGTATCGCGTTAGACCTTCCAACCGTTGCGAAATTCCCGGCTTGAGAAGGTTCGAGTATGCTCGATACGAGACATCCTCGCTCCGCAAGCTGGAGAAGAAAACATGATTACATATCTCGTTATTGATAATTGGCACGCCCTTCTGACTGCCGTGCTCGACGTTGCTGCCGCGAGCGGGCATAGCTGCATGCCGCTCGACATGCCCCTCCTTGCCATGACCTGCTCGCAGTTCACGTCATCCGTCCTCGCGAATGGAAGCACGGATCTCGCGCGGTTTGCAAGCCGCCTTCCTCGACTTGCCTCCAAAACCACCAGTAAGTGGCCATCCGTCCTTCAAAGCCGGGTATTCCATCATGTTATCTGCAATGGCGTTATCGGGGAAAAGATTTCGGGATCAGCTGCCCGCTCATAATATGCAAACAGGGTCAGCCCGGTGGACCAGCCGAAAACACAGTTTCCTGCGCGCGCCGGGAATCGAACCCGGATCTATTGCTTGGAAGGCAATTATCCTGACCGTTGGACTACGCGCGCCCGCCAATGCCCAACTTTGCCGCCATCACTTGCTATGGAGCCTGCATGCACCCAAGAACCGAAAGAACTTCACAAACTTGACGACAAAGATACGAAGCATATAAAAAATGACTGTGAAAAGGCAGGCGCGGGTGGGCGCAGGCGCGTGCAAGAGAATGCGTAGAGTGATTTGAGTGATGGAGGGCCTGAGTGGCCAAGTACCAAGGCAAGCACATTGACATAAGTACATCACCTTCTGCTAAGCTGACCCGCTTAGTAACCACGGGTCAGCACCTAGAGGTCGTAATATCTGTGCCTGACTACCGGATGGCAAATTTGACAAGCCCTTGAACCACCAGCTAAGGGTCGACCAGCTTTCTGGTGCAAGACATGAGCCTGGACTCGCTGCAAACGGGCTGACACACACGACAACACATAAACGAAATGAAATGCCGGCATGCCCAGTTCGGCTGGAAGCTGTTTTCACGTCGTGCATAACCCAGACCTGCGCTGTTCTCAAAGGGGGAAAAAAGAAGACCCGACAACAAGACACGAGAGGTTGAAGCTTGCGAAGCGGACTGCTCTCTCTTTTTCTCAAGCTTTCTCTTCGCAAGCTTGTCAGCGGCCGCTCGCCCCGGCTTGAGTCGGGCTGCTGGCCCCCTGCTTGGGCCGGTCGGCGAGATCCTAGTGCTGCCTGATAGGCCAGGTTCGGCCGGCGGCTAAGCTGGTTGGTCCGGAACTCAGAATCACCGGGAGGCCCAGGATGTTGATCCGACCACGGATGTTGGGCTCCGTGCTTCCATTCCACGATCGCCTCGCTACGGCTTCTGTACCGCCCACCTTCGCGGTACTCGTGGGCGGTTGGCGTTCCTTCAGATGGGCTTCCCTCGTTACGCTTTTAACGGTCTTCTGGCGGTCGGCGTTGTGCTTGGGCTTTGGCGCTTGTAGTCGCTTCGCTGTCGTGGTACGGTTCTGTTGAGCGGTTGCCTAGAGCTTGGTCTGACAGAAGAAGAAGGGCTCGCCCATTTAGGATATGGGCTGGGAAAAGCCAGCCAAGAAAGAATGAACAGAGGTCTCCCACGGCTTCGAAAAGCGTGACTCGGCCGCTGAGATTCACCTGTCAAGCCAGGTCAGCTCTATGTAAAGCTATCAACGGGATCTCACACGACAGCGGCGGCTTGCTGAATAGTGGTTGTTGGATGCCCATTTGCTGGACACTAATTCTCATACGCTAGTATCCTGCTTTTGGCGCCATCTGGCCCTGTCTTGTGGGCTACACCTGCATCCTGTTTTTTGCGCCTGCCGGCTCCTTCAAACTTCTTCTCAAACGTTTGTACACCCTATTTTGGGCTGGCCTCACAGCCATCGCCTTTCATTGGGACACCTGATACCGCAGTAGACGGAGGAGATGAACCGGATAGCTCATCCCCAGTGAGGCGCAACTGATGTGAGAGGCCAGCCCTAACGAGAAAAGAGCGGTCCAGCTCACGGCGTTGTAGGGGTCGGCGCCGCCCGTCGGCAGCCGGCCCGCGCCGGCCGCCGGCAGCCGGCCCGGCGGCCCGGCTGCCCGTGCGGCAGGCTGACCTGGACTCTCTTATCTGACTTTGGCAATGAGCACTTTGAAACTGCTTCGGCTACGGCGTCACCTTAGGCACCTTGGTTTAGGTCTCTATGTTATGTAGCCCAGTTTACTTTGCCCTATATTCTGCCTGAACAATGTATCGGCTTGAATTGGCCTCCATTTCAATGCATGCGGCCCGCGCGCCTTCTCTTCTTCCGTAGTGCTCATTCCACAGGACAAGCTTTGGGGACGTGCTTTTCCAGCCACCTCGCCCCCTTTGAGAGGGCAAAGTGACAGCGTTAGGCCCACCATGCAGACCTTGTACATTCCTTTCTGGACCTTGTCGATTGACTCAGGGCTGGCTGCTCACAGCCTGCGCCCCCTTCACCACCAGCCGCCACCAGTCAATCTGGCCGCGCTTTCTCCCTTCACATCCAGAAGAAGACAGGTCCCGGCCTTCCGAACCTCATTCCTTTCTCCCCCCCCCCGCCTCCCTCGCCTCGCCGCTACCATGGCCGCCGCCGCCCCTTGGCCGCTGCTGCTCCTCCTCCTGCTGGCCGTCCCGGCGACGCTACGAGACGTCTTTAGAGGTAAGAGCTCGCCGCCATTGCCATCAACTCAGTGGACGCAGTGGCCGCGCCGCTGCCTGTCGAAGCATTCCGGCTGCCTATCAATCTGTCCGGCATCGTCCGTAACCTATTAGCCGGGCTTCGGCCCCCTCGGGAGTCCGGGCTTCACGCCGAAAATACTGGCGCCGTTTCTGATTTTATACTGAAGCTTTGATGTCGAAACCCCATGTGACATGACTTCCCACGCACCCAACTCCCACATTGGGGCTTCTTCCTCCACATTGTTGTCTTTGTCTGGCACCAAAGTTGGTCTACACGATGCTCGCAACTCCCTCACCAGACCTCGGGTGTCAACCCACTCCAGCTTCTGACACCGGACAAGCGCTTGTGTGCAGCTGATGTTCTGGTTGCGGCAAGCAGTCCATCCGGCCAGCTTGACGAGGTGAGGGGTGTAAAGAGCCGTTGCCTTCCTTCTGATGTTGGTGGCGCTGAGCAGCCGATTCGCACAACGTGGAACAGATTCCGGTGGGCGTCAGCGCAGTGCCGCTTTGTCGAGCCCAGCCTGTCGACTTTCCAGAGCCACTGACAAGCCGAGCTGAGTGGTACTTGGATAGAACTTCAAAGTCTGGATACCCTGTATTGGCAGGAGGGACTTCATGGTGGCCAGAGGAGACTCCTCCAAACGGGCACAAGTCCTGATTGTATGATGCACCAGACTCTTGGGCCATTCCGTCGCATCGGCATGTGCATAGGGCGTGTCTAACCACTCCATGATATTGTCAAAAGCTCGCTTTGAGAACGCACCTGTGTAATATCATCTGCTCCCACTCATGGTTGGTCTGCTGAACCAATATTCAAGACTTCGGCGGGCAGCATGGCAGCACTAACAGAATAAATCTCCAAAATTCCAACTTTGACTCAGCAACAATGCTGAACTGAAGCAGCACTTGGTTTGGACTTTACGTATGCTGCAGTGCTGCCACTGCAGCAGTTCAAGGCTGCGGTGAAGAACCCCATGGCCTTGTCGAGCTGGACCGGCACGAATCCCTGCGCAGGGTGGTTTGGGATCACCTGCAATGCAGCAGGCCGAGTCATCACTTTGTAAGCAGCTTATGCAGCCTCCAGCAACCTGATAATATGGCCATCAGCCACGATAGCCTGCTCGAACACCAGATGAAGACCAATGCCTTGCTTTCCTTACCAAGCTGTTTGAACCCGAACGGCAGTCTGGGCAGTGCATAGCATCAAGAGGGCCAGAAGCATGCCCCCAGAACGAGCAGGTGCTGATTTAGCTTCCACAGTGAGTGGGTGCAAGGAGCTAAGCGCAACTGGGTCCATTGTGAACAGCTCACAGCGCGTGCCTTTTCTGTGCGTACAGGCAATTGCCAGGACAGAAGCTGACTGGCACTATGCCGAGCAGCCTCGGCAACCTCACCAGCCTTACAACCCTGTGAGAATGTCCTTCTCGACAGCACCTCCTTATTGTACATAAAGAAACAGACAAACAAACCTCAAACCCATGACCGTGAGCTGCGAGCACGGCCTACTTGCTCCTGGCTTAGTATACGACGCAGTATACTGACTTTGTCAAGGTCCAAAAGCCAGTGTGCAATACAGACAGACTATCTCCTTTATCACAATAGCCTCTGAGTCACTGCTCAGAGGTTATGGCAGACAAGTCGATCTGTTGCCCTTCGCAGGATCCTGTCGAGGTGCATTCTTCTGATCAAAGGTTCAGCTCTTTGCACCCATCAGGCATTTGTACAATAACAATCTGAGCGGATCGATACCCTCTACCTTTGGCAATCTTCGGCAACTCAGCCTTCTGTAAGTTGACCTTTCTCTTCTGCTCAAACATGCATGAAAATCACTTAGAGCATTTCCGGCTTCACATTGCTGAGCATTTTGCTCCTCAAATGGCGGGCAATTCACCAAACCTGGCCAGAGTGAAGTCACAGATTGGTTGTCTGCGTGTACAAGTGATGTCATGCATGGTCACGTCACTTTTCAAACCGAGATGCTGTGACCAATCCTGTCGCTATGAGCAGCCAAAGGGCTTGCTCTGGCATATCTGATGAGCTTGACCCCATGATCCTCAGCTTGAGGGAGGGTGGGCATGTAGGGTAAGGGGGCTGTCTTCATGAGGTTGCAGGAAGCACAGAGTGGCACAGACTAATAATTGCTTATATGCCTTCCTGGGTTTCTCAGTAACCTTGACAACAACACCCTGACGGGGTCCATTCCAACAACTCTATGCCAGCTGTCCCAGCTCACTCTCCTGTAAGGGAGGGCAGCTCAAGCACTGCTGCCGCTGATGTACTGCTCTGATTAATGAGGTGTACACAACAATTGAATATTGAGTTCTGGTTCTTGTAGTCAATTGCGATGGTGATGGCAAGTGCTTTAGCAAGGTCATGGTCGTCTCATCTTTCAACAAACAAAGCCCGCTGAGCATTGGCCCTTTCTTGTTGCCTGGCGTGATGACAGGCATCTGGCAATCAACAAGCTGACGGGCACCATCCCCAAGAACATCACCCAGCTGCCCAAGCTTGTCATATTGTGAGCCTACGCCCGCGCAAATGCTTGAAGACACCCCTGCGCTTATGCTTAGGTCACTTTGCGTGCTGAGCAAGTTACAGATTTCCTGCCCAATAAGTCCTCAAGTAAGACCTTTGCAACCACATATTATCATTTCTTGCAATGTTGGACGTTGCAACAGGATTGTCAACAATAACAAGATCACTGGTGCCATACCTACTGGCTTGGAGAACCTAACCCATCTCACCAAGATGTAAGGTCACTATTACTGCTACCTGATCAGTCACAAAAGCTGAGAGCTGAGGATTGCTAGATCTGCCAGATCTGCCAGATCATCGGACCACATGCTTGCAGGCTGATGGTTATGGGACGTATTAGTGATGCCTAATCTTGCGATTGTGAATGCTAAACTCATGTCACTTGTGACTCTGTTAAGGGTCAAATCGTGTCATATGCCAGCTCTGTCAAACAGAGGCAGCTGTAGATACTGCTGTAGACAACAGCTGTTGACAGTGCGGGCTTATCATCTTAAATGACAATCTACGCATGCACAGTGTCTTTGGGAGCAATTTACTGACGGGAAGCATACCCAGTGGCATCAGCAAGATTTCAAACCTCACCGTCCTGTGAGCCTGCTGCTTTTTGCAAATCCATTAAGACATACATGCCGCTTGCTCATTAGAGTCATGAAAATTTTTGTATTGATCTTAAGGAGCAGATCACAATGGAGGTGTGAGAAGAGCACTGGCTGCTTCGTGTATGGTGACAAGCGAGAGCGCAAGCCTGAAACTGCAGATCAGATGAGCTATGTCATAGTCTGCACTAAGAGATTGGTACGCTTCATCACTCAGGGATTTGGGCAATAACAAGCTGACAGGCGCCTTCCCAACCTGGATTAACAACCTCAAGCAGTTGCAGCAGCTGTGAGTTTGTGACTATGCACAGTGACATGTGACTTTGGGGCACATGGGATAGACTTCCTTGCTATGCCCACGCTTATTTAGCAGCACCTAAGTGCTTTAGCACCTCATTCTAAGGTCGTCTGAGGCTGTCCAATTTCCTCTATCAGTTGCAAAGTGACATCTTCAGGTGAATGTCCACGTATAATGTATCAGAGAATAGCATCACAATGCTAGCCTTGACATGAAAATTTCTATTGCACTTCATGCAGTTATTTGTCTGGCAACAACCTGACTGGTTCAGTCCCCTCATCGTTGGGAACTGTCACGACCCTAACTCGCTTGTAAGATCGCCTTGGATCTTCAGTTACTGACAGACAGTCTCAGAGCGCCACAATGAATGACAGGACTACTGCTTGTTGGGATATGGTAGCTATCAGATCTCCAGGGCTAGGGGCACAATTTGGGGCTGCCAAGGTCTTGCCATTAACTTAACCTTGATGTAGACTGACTGAGGCCAGCGAGCATCGTTGTCCTGTCCTGCATGACTTGCAGGAACGTGAGCAGGAACACCCTCAGTGGACCATTCCCAGCCAGTGTCGTTGCCTTGGTCAATGTGACCAAACTGAAGATGCTGGACTGCTCCTCCAACTACTTCAACGGCTCGCTTCCCAAACCCAAACCCTCCGCAACAGGAGGTGGCATCGTCACCAACTTCAGCACGAATTGCTTTGGGGTCAACGTGACGTCCTCCCCTGCCGGCCAGAGGAGCTTTGCCCAGTGTGCCACTTTCTATCACATCCCGATACCTCCGCCACCCCCGCGAAGTACGTGGAACACCGCTGCATTACTTGTCTGTCAAGTTGGCAGAAACGCGCCACACACTGGCTCATGTATCTTGACGTGATCACCTCTGGCTTGCAGCATCTTGGTGGATTTGGGCTCAATCGCTGTTTGCACATGCTCTCCTAGTTGCTCAGGCAACTGGCAGGATGCCCGAGTTCTCATGTAGGGTGATGCTATTGTGCATCTGTGTGGACGCAGGCTGCATGAAAAACACAGACTGTCCTCTGCCTGCTGGATACAGTTCTTCCTGCGCAAGTACATCCTGCAGCGGTCGCGTCTGCCGTGACATGAATTTGCAGTGCTGCAGCGACCCCATTGGTCCTTCTGCTGTTAAGAAGCGTAGTCTGCACTTGGCTTTGGGGTTATAAAATCAACTAGCATCAGGTTGTCTTGCTTTGCAGCAGCTCGGTTGCAGTTGGCAATTGTGGCTCAAGAGCTTGAACCACACCTGCAGGGGTCACTGCTCGCTGGTGACGTCCGCATCTGGCAGCAGGTGTTACAACAATCGTACTGGAGTCGACTCAGTTTGCAGTAGAGATACTTGCGATGGGTAAGGGACTCATGCCTTGTCCATAGCCCCTTTCCGGGGTTGCATCGTTCTGCCTGCTGCTCTTATGTTTAGACAACTCGTAGGCCAAATCAACAGCTTGGGGGTTGCCTCAACAGTCACAGCAGTTCCACGTTGACATTGATGTCTGTGGTTCTGTGCCCAGCCCTGTCCACACTCTGCTGCAACACTTATGTCTCCCCTAACAAGTGCATGTCGCCACCTGTTCTTGTCATGCCAGGCATGGTCGTTGCGTGACGCAACCACCCAGGGATGATCCACCTGGTGGCGACTACTCATGCGACACCCGCTATGAGTACGGAATCGACTGTGTGCAGTATGTATGCAGGTAACCAATCCACATCCACATGCCTGCTCTTAACTCAAAACCTTCGTCATGTTCTTCTGCATCTGCAACATTACGTAGATCGTCCATCAGATTTGAAGCAATTTTTGTGAACAATGAGCAGCCTCTTGGCATACAGCAGCTTTGTCAGCAGAGACAAAGTTGGAGTGTGCTCAATGAATGAAATCTGCAGCATCTAGTCCAGAGATTACTTGTGACCGGGCATGCCAAGTAAAACAGGTGAAGCGATCAACATTCTGAGGTAGCTACTTCACTGTGTGCAGGAATGGCGCATGCACGCTTGTCATGCTCGACAACACCACAACCTGTGAACTATCGGACACACCGGAGTGTTCTCCTCTGTGTGATGGCCATGGGTTTTGCAACAAGGATGCAAGGGTCGGGCTGCCGTGCTCCGACTGCTCAGCGCCTTACTGCTACCCAGGCATTTGCGATGAGCAGGATTGCATCTGTGAACGCGACGCATGTGAACTCGCATGTGCTCCTGGAGTAATGGATCCTACTTGTCCCCAACCTCCTACTCCCGCCCCTGCACCTTCTCCATAGGCCATACCTGATGCAGCTACATTAGCAGCCCAGAAGAACCCCAGGGAGGGCAGCAGGCCTTGCTTGACCCTTGGGCCAATTCTGCCGTTATCAGGCTGCTGACTGACACAGGGTTGTACGGACCATGCTCATACATTATTAAATAAAATGAACGCAAGCTGCCTCTGTATGAGAACGTTGCCTACAATCTAAAGTACGAGCATGTCAGGCCTTGTGACGACTAGTACGTGCCGAACCACTTCTGCTGTCTCTTCATTCTGTCAAGGCTCGTCTAGATTGTCCACACAGCGTGCAGGGCCTCGCACGCTCCGGCAGCAGACGTGTCCGGCAGCATGCCGTATTTGAGGATGCTCGACAACTCTGGGCCCCACTGAGAGGCCCCTATATCCCTCGTCAGGCTCGCCTACCATGGCGTAGGCGACGGAGCAACACGCGCTGATCCTGGAGAAGGAAAGATGTGCATTAAGTGATGGAGGGCCTGCGTGGCCAAAGGCAAGAACATCCATCACATCACCTGCTGCTAAGCTGACCCACTCCATAGTTACGGGTTAGCAAGCAGAGTTTGCTACATAACATCCGAATAGTGGATGGCAGATGTAAAACCCTTCTGCCACCAGCTAAAGCTTGCTCAGCTTTCTGGTGCAAAGCACGAGCCTGAGCTCGCTGAAAACAGCTGACGCAGGACGGCGCAAGAACAACGGATCGACTGCCGGCAGAACTCATCTCAGGCAGAAGCTCATCGTGCGTTGTGCACACCCTGGACAGCAACATTCTCGAGTAGGGTAAGGGAACAATAGAAAGTTGTGAAGGCTGTGAGCCATCCTGGATCCTCACATTGGTAACCTTCTTGCAACTGCCCATATCTTGTCTCCCACCAATCTCGACTCGCTGATCTTTCTCAGTCTTTCCCACACCGTTGGCTCCTTCCTTGACACATGAAGCAACAGCGCTGACAACATCCCTGCCAGGGTGCCGATCATGCCAAGCAAGTTCGTCTCTACGTCATGCTGGTTGAAAGAATCACTATATCATCAGTAGTTGCCTTCGGTGTTCATGATGTGTTTCAGAGTAGAGCGCCACTGCGGACAAGTGTAAAGATCAAGCCAAGACTGTGCTTGAAGAGACCAGTGTTCATGAATTTCCATGTCATTTAAGGGTTCGCTTCGGATGATAAGTCCAGACAAGGTGGATCAGCTGACTATACATCGTGGGCAGGCAGATAGAATGGTGTCCTGTGCACCAGATGATGTAGCATGAATTTTTGGCATCACGAGTTAACCATAGAATGCCTGCTCCATCTGAGTATCAAGCAATAGTCGTGACCAAATGAATGCCTGATAACAATGAAGAAATCAAATGATTAAAACGAATGTCAGCTGCAACATATGATGAGCCTGTGTTGTCCAGGCCATCAGAACCATCAGAGGCGAGTCTGCCACCAGCTAGATGATTTCCTCCAAATCCTCCCAACAGCGGATGCAGAGTGTGTGCATCGCTTCTGCTGGCATTGTTAATCTGCAAAATGATTGATCCTCTGATACACTACTTGGGGCAGGCCTTTGGGAGCGGAGCGCCGCACAGCCCCGGGTTGCCAGCGAAGTCCGAGGCATCGAGGCTCTGAGCGAACGATGGGATTGCGCCGCTGAGGGTATTGTTGGCGACACGGAAGAACTCGAACTTGGTGGACTTGAAGTTGGGGATGCTTCCGGTCAGCCGGTTGTTGGAGAACTCGACGCGCTCCAGCTGCGCGAGGTTGGCGAGAGTCGCTGGGATGGGGCCCGTCAGCTGGTTGTGGTCGAGCCACAGAGCGATGAGGCCCTTCATGGATGCAATGCTTGTGGGTATCACACCAGTGAAGCTGTTGCCGCCGCCGAGATAGAGCCCAGTCACGGCAGCCAGCTTGCCGATGTCGGCTGGTAGTGCGCCGCTGAAGCGATTGCCGTCCAGGCGCAGCGTCACGAGCTTGGTCAGGCTCGTGAGGAACGTCGGGAAAGAGCCCGTGAAGTTGTTGTGGTCGAGGCGCAGGCCGGTCAGCGTGCGCCGCCGGCTGGCCAGCTGCGGCGGGATGGGCGACGCCAGCTGGTTGAAGGGCAGGAAGAGGAGCTGGAGGTGGGGCAGGGAGCCCAGCGACGCGGGGACCTGGCCTGTCAGCCTGCAGCAAGAGGCTAGGCTAGATTTCAGTGAGAAGAAGTGCAATTCTTACATGTAGGTGCATTAATACTGGAATTTTTTAAATACAGTACAATCAGTGGTGATAAAGTCAATATTGCTCCTAGAATAGAAGGACTTCCTGATAAGCGCAGACTAAAAATAGCTAGAGTAAAAGAGACTTATGTGAACTCAAGACAGAGGCAGAGGCAGGAGAAGAGCGCTGCCGCAAAACGGTGGAGGAAGAACTGGGGGAGGGAGAGTGAGCAGAGTGGATGGGAAAGAGGTAGAGATGGATAGAGAGCGCAGGTCAGCAGTGTAATCTGGTAAGCGACTGACTTACTTGTTGGAAGAAAGGTCCAGGAACTCCAGCCGGGACAGCCTGCTCAGCTCCTTGGGGATGGCGCCGGTGAGGCTGGAGTGGTACCAAGCGTGCAGGAGTGGCCATCAGCAAGTGTGCAGCCTTGGGACATACATAAGCTAGGCAGCCATAGTTGCTGGCAAAGGAACCGGAAATTGGTGCCTTCTTGTTCAAGGACAAGAGGTTTACTCAAGCTTGGGACCAAGAAGGGGCAGTGGGCCAGAACTTACTCATTCATGGGAAGCCAGAGCGTGCGGAGGTTGGTGGCGCCACCTAGTGCTGCTGGGATGGGCCCGCTGAACCTGCTTGGACAAAAGGATCCGAAGTCCGTGAGCAGTTTGTAGAAGTCGTGGATGTGAGCAGTTTGGTGTCAATGCCCGCAGGTTTGATGCGAGTCTTTGTCACAGAATCTTACAGGTTCTCAGTGAAGTCGATCTTCTGGAGGTGCTTGAGTTTGCCGAGCTGCGGCGGGATGCTGCCAGACAGCCTGCAAGCAACGAGTGCAAGAGCACTGTAAGATGCCACCTCTGATAAATGAGTTACTTCACACACTAAAGCAGATTGACTCAAGGATTCAAAGAAATCATCAATGAACCCAAGAATACCGGAAATAAGGAGGTCCGTAAGCCTACTGGTTGTTGGGTACGAGGAGCTCCACGAGTCGAACAGTCAGACCAATTTCCGCAGGGATGCCAGTCAGGCTGCAGCATCGCAGGGCAATAAATTTCGGCAAGGAAAGGATAAGACAGGGGAGAAGATACGATTACTACAAGGCCTGCAGGAAAGCAGTGAGTAGATTGAGAAAGCGAGCACGTGACGCATTTAAGAAGCACGATGAGACAGCGGGCTTGAGAGCTGACTGCTTGAGAGCTGTTCTGCAGTACCTGTTGAGCTCCAGGCGTATGGAGGTCAGGCGCTTGAGGAGCCCAATCGCTGCTGGGAGGGTGCCAGTGAAACTGCAAATCGTCGCTGAAAGTTTCAGTACTGCAAGTTAAGGCTAATTCACGGCTTCAATTAACCTTGCTGCAGTATAAAGCGAAGTCATCTAAGTTGTCAACGACAAGGAGTCCAAGTTGTCAACGACAAGGAGTCCAAGAGTTGAGTAAGGCAGAGGGCTTGGTTCATGTGCTTCACCTGTTCTGTGTAAGCGTAAGGTTTCTAAGTTGCGTCAGCTTGCCAATCTCAGCAGGCAGCGGGCCGGAAAGCCTGCAAAGCCAGTGGGGAGTCAAATGGACTTGCCATCAGCCTTGTCAATGGACTCATGAGACGCCCAGCCCCACAGCGGCAAGTTCAGCAGGCAGATGTGGATAGCAGCTGAACAGCCCCTGCTCTGCATATGAATGTGATTGTCAGTAAACAAGGTGCAGCAAGTTGGGTAAGACTACATCGAGCGGCAATCACCTGTTGCCAGAGAGGTCAAGCACGCGGACGCTGGTGAGGCCGGCAAAGGACGTCGGGATACCGCCAGTCAAGCTGTTGCAGAGCCAACAAGAGAACAGTCAAGAGCGTGTCATCATTCCGGCTTTGTGGTATGCTTTGCGCACATAAGGCAGGCTGCAGGCATGTGGCAGCTCTTACGTGGACTCTGCGATGTCAAGGGTCGTCAGATGGTGGAGTGCGCCGAGCTGAGTGGGGAGAGAGCCGTTCCACCTGCAAGTGAAGAGCAGGAGAAGAGAAGTGCAGATGTCGCAAAGGGGGGGCCAACGAGAGCGAGAGCTGACAGTCAGAAAAAAGAGTGGGAGAAATAGGAGGCAATGGGAGGAGCAAACATCAAAAATGATGCTGTGACGAGCACATGGTGGGGATTGCTTCTGTGGATAATTAGCTGAGATGTTCTTGCGAAAACAGTGACACCGCGCGCTGAGTACAGAAGGTCGGACATGATTCATTTGCATTGTGGACCAAGAGTGGTCAGACGTGCATGTGAGTGACAAAGGCAGGTCGAGGGCCGTACTCATTCCCACGGAGCTTGAGGGTGCGGAGATTGCTGAGCAGGCCGAGGGTCGCAGGCAGGGGCCCCGAGAACTTGTTGAAGGAGAGGTCCAGTGTGAGGAGCGCCGACAGGTTGCCAATCGCTGGAGACAGCGTGGGGCCAATGTTGAAGTTGGGCAGTACCAGGGACTTCACCAGCCTGCCAAGGGACAACAAGCAGAGCATGCTCGTTGAGACCACGAAACGAGGGGGCGAGCTTTGACAGATGAGTACATGGTAACGAGAGTGAGTAGGCTGGCGCAGAAATGGTTTGGGTTCGGAAAAGTTGCAGAGGCACGCGCACGTACTTGCGGCTGTTGCAGGTCACCCCCTTCCACTTGCAGGCGTTGGCGTTGCCGGTGTTCCAGGTGTCAAACAGGCGGTCGTTGGAGCCCGCAACGGCGTTACGGAAGGCCGCCAGAGCCGCCACGTCCGAGCTGCTCAGGGCGCGAGGCAGCCGAGTGTCAGGCAGCGCGACCGAAACAACTCGCGGCTGCTGATACTGAAAGAGCGGCTGTGGAAGCCAGCCAGGTGCATGCAGAGGGTGTTTATGACCATATCAGCGGAGGCAACAGGCTAGGCAGACGGGGCGCTCTCAGTGCCCCCCGCGTCAAGAGAAAGAAGGGGGGAGAGCCGAGATGAGCCATCAGGTGGGCCAGGCTGCGCTATCGTTGACTTCACGAATTACAAGGAGTAACAGCGGGGCCGCGGCTCACCTGGGGCTGGCCAGCGCGGAGCCGGCGAGCGCGAAAACGGTGATTGCCGCGGCGAGGCCGAGCGCGGCGCGCGGGAGCTTGGCGGCGGCGGCCATGGCGGGCGAGCTGGGAGCTCGAGCAGGCGCTGGGCGCAGTCGGAGGGGGAGATGGAGTGCGAAAGTGAGCGACGGAGGGCTCGAGTCGGAGCTGGGAGCTGGGAGGAGCAGCCGGGTGGATGGGGGGCGGAGGTGGGNAGAGGGGGAGAGGGAGGAGAGAGGGAGAGAGAGAGAGAGCGAGAGAGAGAGAGAGCGAGAGAGAGAGAGAGCGAGAGAGAGAGAGAGAGGGAGAGAGAGAGAGAGAGGGAGGGAGAGAGAGAGGCGCTGCTTCCCGGGCGGGCGCGCGCGCGCGCAGCTCGCCGGCGCTTCTGGAGGCGGCGCGCCGGCGGAGGAGGGAGGAAGGGGGCCCCCGCGACAGCCGCGGACTGCCCCGCCCGCCTCGAAGCGGGGAAACCAGCTCGTCGGATCATGGGAACGGCAAACAGTGGCCTTTCCCAAACGAGAAGCGGCTTTCCCAAAACGAGAGGAAGAAAGTGCTCGCCCATTGAGAATAGGGGCTGGAGCAACCAGCCCGAAAGGGAATGAACAGAGTACGAGAAGTGGCTTCCCCAATGACGTCTTCGGGGCGAGACGGCGCTTATCCTGATGGGGGAGATGGCACCCGGTGGTGGTGTTTCCGCCGTCGGCCCCGAGGGGGCGGC
The DNA here is from genome assembly GCA_009602725.1 of Spirogloea muscicola. NCBI lineage: Eukaryota > Viridiplantae > Streptophyta > Zygnematophyceae > Spirogloeales > Spirogloeaceae > Spirogloea > Spirogloea muscicola. Next base: position 18,753 of record WELB01000384.1, read on the forward strand.
TGGGCCCCGGGGAGGCCGGATGAAGCTTGGCGGCCGCGGGCGACGTGACGGAACGGCGCGCCGGCGCGCTCGCCCGCGCCCAGCCCCCCCGCGCTCCTGGCTCTGGGGGCCGTCGTTGAGACGGACGGGCGGACGGCCCCGGTCAGCGCGGCGGTCAACGCCGCCGGGCCGCCGCGGCCCCCTGCCGACGGCGCGTCCGCTGGCGTCACGGCTGGCGTCACCCGACCGTTACTGTCAAGTGGGGAACCACGGCGGCAGCCACGTGGCAGAGGGCATCTTGGCCGCCTCCCAAATGAAAGTGCTCGCCCATTGAAGATAGGGGACTGGAAAAGCCAGCCCAAAAAGGAATGAACAGAGTACGAGAAGGGGGCCAGGGAAAGAAGAAGAAGGCTCGCCCATAAAGAAAGAGGGGCTGGCAAAGCCAGCCCAAAAAGAATGGACAATGTCCAAAGCCGAAGAATGAGAAGCCGAGGAAGGAGGGAAAGCGCTAGGAAATCAAGCACGAAAAGAACAAAGCAGCTACAAATCACCCAGTAACCCCTGCTGAGCAGCCGCAGATCAGGGATGCTAGGCTCCTGGAAGTGGGTCCCCTGGCCAGAGCCAGAGGCAGCAGTGAGGTCCCAGAGCTGGCCCCCACGGGAAAGGCCAGCTGTGACCGCGAACTCATCCTGTGCTGATGTGGCAAGGCGATGTCGCGCGAGATGCCGTCGGTTGAATCTTGTCCCTCGACCTGACGAGGATGCTGAGGTGGCTGCAGACGTGGACATACAAGGTCGGACGCACGCCCCGGCTGGTGTGAAAAGGAAATGCGAGCACCGGCTTACCCTTGACCCAGCTTCATGCTTCCCATCTGACCACGCAACCAATGACATCGGTGCACGAAAGCATCCGGCACCCGTGCCACCCAAAGAGAGAGCTTTTAAGCGCTCTCTCTGGCCCCTTCGACTTTTGGTCATTCTTTTCCCCTTGGGCTGGCCTCTTACAGCCACCGCCCTCATTTGGACGCGTCGTCTTCTAAAGAAGAACTCTCAACTTAGTAGCCTTGCCTCATAAGCGACCTCCGAGAGAAGGGCTCGCCCGTTGAGGATAGGGGCTGGGAAATGCCAGAACAAAGAAGAAGAACAAAGATCGAGAAGGGGCCAGGGGAAGCACTAATAAGGAAAACAAGCACAAGAAGTAACTTAGCAGCTACGAAGCACTAAATAACCCCTGCTTAGCAGCCGCAGGTCAGAGAAACTTGGCTCCTGGAAGCGGGTCCCCTGGCCAGAGCCGAAGGTAGCAGCGAGGTTTCTTGCGGCATGCACGTGCAGCGCGCGGGCCATAGACCTCTGCAGCAAGACGGCCCAGAGGTCTGCTTCCGAGAGGTCTGCTTTTCCGACCGTTGGAACTTGTCCTTCGAGAACCATCTTGACAGAGCAACCTGCAAGGCGCGGGTGTTGTGGTAACTGATGTCGGACGCACTGGTTGTAGGGTTTAGGGTTTAGGTTTAGTGTTTAGGTGATTATGGGCATCGGTCTTTACGTGGAGTGTCGTGGCGATGAAGATCTACAATCAAGACATGGGTTGAGATAATTGAGCATCTTCCTACATAACTTATTAGCTTCTCTGTCCTTCGTAGAAGGGGTTGCGGGCCTTGGGGTAGCTTGCTCCCTGCAGGTCATCCACCTAAAGTGAGAAAGCCTGCGGTGGGCATATAATGCAAAGGAGGCCAGATTCAGCCAATAATATGTCCAGGCAAACGCGAGGGGGCTACATGAAGCGAAGCTGCATCTAAGGTGGGCAAAGCGATTAGTGCGGAAGCCAGTTGAAGGGACTCTTGTACCCACGATTCGGCATGTACAGATTCGACAGGCTAACTTGGGCAGCCGGAGCACCACCTACAAAGTCATCCTAGTAGACTCCAAAGGCATGAGAATCTCTCAGCAAGAAAAGCATATGCATGCTCGCTTTCTGTCACGCCTCACCAATTTCAGCAAGCAGACACCACTTGCCCAGTCATCCGTCTGGCGAGGTGGCTTGCCTGAGCAGGCATTTCACAAGTCGCTTTTACCCCGACACTACAACCACGCCATCTCACGACAGGAAGTGTCTCAAGTGGGTGAAGGCCAGTCGGACGGGTTTACAGCCGCAGGCACACTGCTGTCTCATACCTTATGCGTGTGCGGGCCTGCCATATCTCCACTTCCACTCTCTTCCTGCAACCAGGTGATTGTGAGACAGGCTCGGTGCTCATGATGACATGTCATTGAGCTACCTGAAAGTGAATTGCAGATCTGAGCATAATGTCCCAACACCATCACTGCTGGCAACTGAGGATGGTTGCACGCTCGTGCTAAATGGCGACAGAATCTAGGCAGCAGTGGGGTTTGGTGGTTGGGGCATCAGAAATGCTATGCGGCAGCAACATTGACATGTGCGGCACACCAAGATCGCAGTGCAAGCAGCGGCCTTGGTGTTGGAGGCCTAGCAACTTGTAAAGCTCGCGGCAGACTTGGAGCATAGTGGGGCGCAGCTTGGGATCCTGAGCGGTGCATTGTCGAGCGAGCTCAACAGTGGCCTTCAGCACCTCGGAGCCCCACTGGCCTGTCATGCACTGGTCCGCAAGCTTCTCAACCGGTACTCTGTTGCGCATGGAGCAGTCGACCCACTTTGTGAGGAGCTGCTGTGAGGGCCGCTTGGCATTGAGCGTAAACGCTTGGCGGCCCGTGATGAGCTCCAGCAGGACCACGCCGAAGCTGTAGACATCTGACTTGGTGGTCAGGTGGCCTGCCACATGAGTAGAGTCGCCCAGACAAGTTCATATCAGCGGTCGGGAAAACGTAGTGTATTAAGAGATGAAGGGCCTGTGTGGCCAAGTACAAGGTCGGGGGTAGTAGTGCTAGAGTCGATCGTGGCAAGTGAGAAGATAGCAGATGGACCCGGCTAAGTTCCCACAGTGATGGCTTGCACCAATACAATCAAGGCACGATCCTCCCCCAGATTGAGATGCTTGATGGGCCTCAGCTGGACTGTAGGCTCCGCAGATTATGAATGACAATCTGTGGAGAACTATAACATTCAAACATTGAGCATCCAGGTGGCATAGTGGGACTGAGGAAAGAAGGGACAATGCTATTTTGACAAGGCCAGCCAGCACAGGGTGATACCTTTGAAGAGAAAGGCAAGCCCAGAAGAGACGAGGCAAGGAGTGAAGTTGGAGGTCAAAGGACAGGGACAGTAGGAAGTAGGAGGGAAGGACGGAGGAGAGACTGGGACTGCAGAAAAGAGCGGGAAGGAGGGCGAGGATGTGACAGGGGAATGCACCACTGTATAAGTAATCAGGCGCAGCATAGCCAATTGTGCCCATGACGCGCGTGGTGACATGCGGTTGCCTGTTGCAAGGGCCATTCCTGACAAGCCCAAAGTCTGCTAGCTTTGTAGTCATATTCTGCACGGCAGTAGTGATGCATGTGGTGCAGACCGAGGCCTGTCAGCATCAGCAATTGCACCATGTAGTGCCGGCGGCGGCCTCTCTTTCTGAAGCTCTCTCCATCTCGCAGCTTCCGTCAAAGGAAGAAGCAAAGCTATTTGCTACGTGTGGAGCACAGAAGAGGGCTGGATGATGGTAAGGACGAGAGTGGAGGTTGCAGCATCTGGAGCTGGGGAGAAACGAGGAGAACGATGCCGGAAGCGTGAGGCAGAAGAACGTATAAACTGGCATGCCAGACAGCCTATGGGCAGTGCGGGTGACGTGGGGGATATGATTGAGAGGGCATGTAGGCTTACGGCATCGAGAAAGATACTGGAGGTCTTGAAGTCGCGGTAGATGATGGGTTCATTGAGCTCATGGTGGAGGTAGGCAAGGCCCACCGCTGCCTCATATGCTGCCTTGAGCCGTGCCTTCCAGGCCAGCCGCAGCTTGCTGTCTGTCACAACGTGCAGTTGTGGAAAAGATGCTTCAGAGGTTCGCTGCTCGACTAGAATCCAGATGGAGAGGTCATTGTCTTGGGGTGCTGCAAAAGAGAGTAAAGTAAGCTCGAGGGAAATTGAAGGAGTTGGATGCTGCGCGGAGGACCTTGGGGGAAGGGGGGTGGGTGGTAAGGATAAATGAGATAGGAATTGCAAGAGTTGTTGGGGAGATGAACTTGGGCAACCACTGGGCAAACCGCGTAGGAAGAGGTGCTCGTCCAGCGAGCCATTAGGCATAAATTCGTAGACGAGTGTCTTGGGCTTGTCGGCGCAGAACCCCATCAGCCGCACAATGTACGGGTGTGACAGCTGCCCAAGGCACACCTCTGTCTGTGCATGCGGCGAGCAAGGGCGAGAGCGGCAGTTGAAAGAGTGCCTAGGAAAGAGGGGAATTTCTGAAGGAGTGGAGCGCAGAAGCATTGTGGCAGAGAGGGAAGCAAGGCCCACCAGCCACTCTTTGTCGCCATGCAGGCTCCTGGGATCCAGCCGCTTGACAGCAACCTGCACTGACCTGCCGTGGTGCTCCATTTTGCCCTTGTAGACTAGCCCAGACCCGCCCTCCCCAATCAACTGCCTGAAGCCTCCCGTCATGATGTGCATCTCGTGCTGCGAGTATACACGGAGGCGTACTCCCTGCGATTGCTCGCTAGCTGCCGGCAATGCCTGCTTTGGAATCTTCGGATGCGCAACAATAGCTGGCACTTCCTTTCCCAGCGTGCCTGGTGCTACGTGGTGTGGTACTGCTGCTTCTTGAAGTTTTGGATTTGCTACTTCCGCGCCTATTGATGCTGCCGCCACATCTGCACAGTGAGAGAAGGGGGGCACGAGCATGTAGTGATTCTTAGATGGCCCACACACAACCTGCTAGCCTGTGTGGCTAGGCAGCCCTGGCTGCTAACATCTCCACCACCCTCCTCTGTCCCGCCTTTCTCCGAGCTTCCATTTACCTGCCTCCGCTAAACGCCGCTCCTGCTTCATAGGCTGCTGCCTCGCCTTTCTGAGCGACTTCGACCCTCCTTTAGGCAGCCATTGCCACGGGAGTTTCAGCACCTGGGTGGATCTTCGAGTTCGGAGAGGGAGGTTGAGGAGGTAAAGTAGAAGGTGGTAATGGTGGAGGATTAGGCCAGTTAGATCAAGGGGGATTGGGCTTGAACATGGTAAAGGGCCTCACAAAGTTCACTGCTGGGCGTACCTCTCGGTGTCAGATTCCAAGACTGCACAGGCCCTGTGTGCTCGGGCTGCCAGGACATGCAGCACAACCAAGAACCCATGATGGCTGTGGCTGAGGAAGCCAGTAGCGATGGCCACGGCAAGGTAGTCAGCGAGGTGGTGCTTCCTGCTTATGAGACGACGGGTGCGCCCAGTTGATGATACAAAGAAAGGAAGTGTATGTGGCCCTGGCAGCGGTGGCGGCTGCGGCGGGTGCTCAGTGGCGAGCAGCGGCGGAGATAGGAGACATTGAGCGGCAGTGAGGGCAGATATGGGAGGCGGGGAGGGGGAAAAAAAAAAAAAAAAAAAAAAAAAAAAAAAAAAAAAAAAAAAAAAAAAAAAAAAAAAAAAAAAAAAAAAAAAAAAAAAAAAAAAAAAAAAAAAAAAAAAAAAAAAAAAAAAAAAAAAAAAA